>JAVJIF010014759.1:0-7500 GCA_038442645.1 Agave tequilana
TTCCATGAAACATGAAAATCACTAAACCAATGTCACTCAAAATCTATATAGCGCATATAATACTCATGAAAACAAATCATAAGAAACATCAAATAATATGAGTGTACAAATTTTATGAAAGACATAGTCATGAAAATAGGCAATCAAGCTCAATATGAAATTCCTTAAAACATGAAAATCAAGAAAATCTAATTTTCATCAAACTAGAAATCCTTCAAGGTATATGTATGTTTTGTACAAACTAGAGTATACATACATATCCAAATATAAACGAGTCCACAAAAGTATATGCATGAAGGCAAGTGGCTCAGGGATGTATATGTACAACTAATAGTTTAGACAAAATAGACATATACATGAAGTTTACATAAACATGAAAAACATGTCAAAAATGTGGAATACAAGTCAAAATGTATGAATCATCAAAACTAGACTATACTAGTACATCTAATGAGTACAAATGAGCATTCAAGTACAAACATATAATAATCTATTTGTGGCTCACTAGTTGTACAAGTATATATCCAAGTTTTAATGAAAACTAACATCTAAACATGTAATCAAAACATGAAGTATAGAAATCAAAACAAAACTCATATGATCATTATGGAAAATGAACATGCATTAGATCTATGATATACATAATAGCTAAAACAAATGTGAGAACACAAAATATGGGTCGATATAAACATGGGTGTCTCAATTACTAATCATGCATATCACTAATCTAATTATCATGGCATTTAACATACTAATCTTGAAACATCAAAACATACTAAAAATGAATAATATGAAAGCATGTAAACATAATGAGGAGTAAGAGATTATTACCAAAACCGATAGGGCACATCTCCATATCTCCAAACCAAGGTGGTCCTCCCACCAAAACTCCCTTAAAAGTCATGCATCCAAATAGTCCTCTTTAAGTTCGGAACGCATCCACCTTAAGGTACCATTACTCTCACGTCAAGTGAGAGCCCACACCTACATAAAATAAAATAGGAGTGATTTTTGGTACTCATACTCTTTTGGGTCCATTGGGGTTAGCTCCTTTCTTAACCCAAACAAATTTAGTTGCTAAATTTGAATCATGTATACGATCATAACAAAACTTAGCAAGGTGGCCCTTACGTCCACAATGTGTACATGTGTACACATGAGCATACATAGTGTGATGAGTCTGAACATGAGGAGCATGTGTATGCCGTGGATGGTGTGCATGCATAGATGGAACTTATTTCTTTCGAAACATAGATTCCAAGCGTGTATTGTTCAAAGCACATTGGCTCAAAGTGGAGCCCAAATAATCAACACTCTTCTTAAGCATACAAATATCATTTTCAATTATAGAAGAGGTGCATGCAATAGGTAAGTTAGGTGGTGAAGCATGACAAACATGTGTATCAATATCAATTTTCAAATTTTTATTTTCCTTTAGGCAAACTTTTAAATATTTTGAAATCAAAACAATTTTGTTTTTCAAAGAAATATTTTCTTTTAATACAAAATCTAGTTTAGAAGACAAGTTTTCATTTTTCTTCAAAATAACATTACAATCATTTTTATTTTTCAAAATCTCATTCTCTTTTAGGGCAAGGTCAAATTTGGATTTCAATGAATCCCTTTCATTAGAAATTTCCACTTTCTCTTGCAAAATCAAATCTAGTTTTGAACACAAATCTTTATTTTCTTGATTTAATCCAAAAGTTTCTTTTTCAAAACTTTATATTTTTCTAGTAATTTTTCACATACAATAGTTAGTTCTTCATTTAAAGCATTTGCATCAATATACTCATTACTAGAAGAACTAGCATCATCATTATCTAATTGAGTTTCCGAGTATACCTCAAGGGAGTCATTCCCTTGGACCATGTAGCAATGTTGCTCGGATTCTCTACTAGATTCATCCTCCATAATGGTTGGCGTTTGAAGCTCGGAGGAGGTCAACGTGTTCCACACTGCAAAGGCAGAATCACAGTTAGAAACCATCATAAGATATTCTTTATTAAGCGTGCTTCTAAGTGCCTTTAGGGCTTGTGCATCGGCCTCTATATGCTTGCTATTACCAAGATAGGATTTCTTGGTAGCGGCAAGGAAAACATGCAAGCCTAGGGTTTTGAGATACATACTCATCCTAATCTTCCATACGTCGATGTTGGAAACATCAAACATAGGAGGGGTCAAGCAATCCATGAGTGTGTGTAAATAATATAAGTGTGCAAAAGAAAATACTAGATTAGCAACCAAGATCACACTCCAAGGTGGTTAAACCTAATATCAGGAGCGTAGGCTCTGATACCAATTGAAATCACCTAGAGGGGGGTGAATAGGTGACTAGCTAATCTAATGGTCAACTAATGCGGAATTAAAAACTTAATGCAACACACTTAGTGTAACCAACAAATGTAGCTGAATTCCCGGTGAAGGGTTCTGGACTAACTCCTCTTGATTCCTCTGAATAAGAGTTGAGGTGCTATATGAAGTTCTCGTGGTTAAACACAAGTGAGGCACACACAAACAACACAGCATATATATGATATGGCAATATGATGCAATGAACGAAGTAAGAGAGAGTTAGAGAAAGTGGATCAAACGCAAACACCGAGATATGTTTCGAGGTTCGAGCACACAGCTCTACGTCTCCGCCTTCACAAAGAAGGATTTTCACTATCTCGTCCCCACAGGACTTTCCACATAGGGAACCTTCACTGAGGATTATGGCAATACAATAACCGGGAGTACACAACTCCTCTCTCCAACAAATACAACCTCTCACAGAGGCAAGACACAACTCACAACACCTCTACACTTAGAGGGTTAGGCACTTAGCCAAACAACAAATCACCTCACACTTGAGGGATTAGGCTCAAAGCCACTCAAACACAATCACCTCACACTTGAGGGATTACAACACAATCTCCACCTCTTACTAGAGGGAGCTAAACACAATCTCCACCTCTCACTAGAGGGAGCCAAATAACACTTCCACAATCACCTCATAATAGAGGGATACCAACTCAATCACCTCTCACTAGAGGGATATCACAATGATGGAAGTTTACAACTTGGTGGTCTATCTCAACCACAAACCAATTTTCCCACAAAGATAAAGATCCTATAGATAGGATAGAAAGATAGCTCAAGTGTGGAAAACAAAGAGTTTGGAAACAAAACACAAAGAAAAATACTTAGGAAAATAACTAGAATAAGATTGAAATGAAGATCAAAACCAATATCCCAAATATCCAATTTTTCTTTGATTTTTTCAACCCTTTAAAACAAATAAAGATTGATCTTTTGGCACTAAAAACTCTTTTAAAAACTTGTATTAAAACACTAGAGAAGATCAGAATTTTGGCTCTTGAAAACTTGTTGAAAAACAGTCAAGGATTGGGGTTTAAATAGCCTCAATCAAAATCTACCCGTTGGCAGCTGGCAGGGGCAAAATTGCCCTCCGGTCGACCGGCCAACGGTCAAAAAAATGACCGTTGAGCCTAGCGGTCGACCGCCCGGTCGACCGAGTCTGAAAACAGAGAGCAGAGCTCTCTGCCCGGTCGACCGCCCGGTAGACCGGAGGCTTTCCAGAGAGCAGAGCTCTCTGGCGGTCGACCGTCCTGGTCGACCGGCCTCCCCAGCAAGGCAGCGTGCACGTTCTGTGCATGTCGGTCGATCGGCCCGGTCGACCGCTCACTGCTACGGTCGACCGGCCCGATCGACTGGCAGCCTGCCTGCCTGACAATTATGGGACAGAAAAACTAGGGTTTTTATCCTTAATTAAATCCCATAAAAACATATAAATTTCATAAAAATCAGTTCTTGTTATATCTTTGAAATACAAACATGTTTGAGTAAAAATCAAATCATGTTACAAACATTTTGAACCATTTTTCTGACTTAGAAAATTTGCCGAAAACCAAAATCCGTATTTTTCAAAACTTGAATTTTTGAAATGGAAAACCGTTTTCTTCTCCAAAACTCATGTAAATACAAAAACATGATATTTAAACAACTTTGAGGCATATAGTATATGGATAGAATCCAATATACATGAAGATATATATCAATGTTTTTGACATTAAATCCGAAAATAAGTTTTGTTTAAATACAAAACTCCAAACACATGAAATAGACTATCAAACTAAGTTTGTTTAAATAGTTGAAGCATAGATGTATATAGAACAAATCTAATATACATTAAACCATGTAAAATTATTTTGATTCTATCTATTCATGAAAACCAAGATCGGTTAAACCGAAAACCGAAAACCAAAACATGAAAGTTAAACAAGTGTGTGAGTTGTGAACTTGAGCATATCACACTATCTAATCTTTAACAATAGATCTAAACTATAAACTAAACAATGTACCGAAGTCTTCTTGTAGAGCGTCGTCTCCAAGTCGACTCGATCCAAACGTGATCACCGAGCTTGACTCCAAACGAGTGCTAGATATGAACTTGACGCTCGGGCTCTTGAATCACCATGTGAAAGCTCCAAAACACCTTTGTTGAAGCTAATCACTTACTAATATCTTGATTAAATATCTGAAACTAAATATCACAAGATTATTAGTAAACTATAACTATATGAGTTAATCATCATCAAAACTAGAGTGGAAGGCCTCTGGGCCAACAATAAGTACCTTGAAGATCTTGTCAACAGGACTATCTCTGAGAGTACATCCTCATACCCGGAGTCTCTTTTGAAACAGAAATATAGCAGGAGATTCCGTCTCCGAGTCGACCGCAACACATAATCACTCAATATAGAGTGATTGACTAACACCAACCGGACAAATAATAGCAGGAAAGTTCCTATATCGAATAAACGTTTCATGTACCTCATTCATTTTTTATGTATTTTATTTAATAAAATTACATTCTAATTCTTACTGGCTTCCCTACATTCTTCTAAGGATCCGCGAAATTTGCTCATCGGCCCGCTTGGCCAGCCTACAAGCTCTCTTCTTGGGAGTTATGATGGAACATCCGAGGAGGGATCCCCACACTCGAGATCCAACAGCTCCAACTTCTGGTTCTCGGCTCTCTACGTCCTCCCTAGGATTTGCCAATCGCTCATCAAGCCCCATGCGGCCTATTCACGGGCACATCTTTCCGGAAACTTTAATTTGTGAGTTCCGAGAAGGGAAGCCCCCCACTTGAGAACACTAAAGCAGTTATTCATCTCTAAGATCACTCCAGCTCATCCCCGGCAGGCAACTACCATCTAGAAGGTTCATCCCCACCAAACAACTGCCTTGGCTCATCCCTAATTGGACAACTGCCCTCTGAGAGACTCATCCCTAATTAGGCAACTGTCACCCCTCTGGCTCATCCCTAATCGGGCAATTACCGTCCAGAAGATTCATCCCTGCTTAGACTACTGTCAGTGTGTCTGTTTTTCGAGAAGGAAATCCCCCACTTGAGAATCATAGTACAAACACTTGTATCTGGGTTCCAAAGGCTCATCCTCAATTGGGAAATCGCCCCTTGAAAGGCTCATCCCCAATTGAGTAACTACCTACCCAGCTCTGCAGCTGAGGGCTCTCCTCACTCGAAATCTTATACTTGTGTGTTCTGATAAGGGAAATCTCCATTTGAGAATAATGACACCAACATTAGCCTTCGGGCTCCCATCGACTTGCCTTACCAGTTGGGTAGTCATCCAAACAAACCGTCTTCGCGAGTGAAGTTCTCACTTCACTTGGAGGTCAGCGCCTAATAGCTCAGTTCATCTCCACGGCTAAAGTCCTCACTTCACTCCGAATTCAGAGCCTAACGACCCAGTTCGTCTCCGTGACTAAAGTCCTCACTTCACTCGAAGAACAAATGTCTATACGCTTAGAGATGAAGACATCATCCGGAAATGGTAACTTAGACACATCACATACTTGCCATCTGAAAGTCACGCCTCCGAAGGCGTATGAACATTCCGCAATACGAATCAGGCAAGATCTAAATAACTCTGTCATTTCTATTATAAAATACATGCAATTACATTTCATTAAATTTCATTACATCATTATATCTGATAAGTGGAATATATGAAACATTTTACATCCCTGTGTTTACTTCTTGAAAAGAAATACAGGAGACCCGAGAATCTGTCCTGCCACCATCTACAGACCTCCTATACATGAACATCAAAGACTTACTCATCAGAGAAGATCTTTCGAGGGCAGTCTTCATCCTTACAGCGGTTCCTGAAGCAGGTGGCCCTATCTCGTCAACAGCTTCTCATTTCTCCGAGAAAGCCAGACGAACACTACCCGCTACAACGATTCCTGAAAATCCCTCTAGGAGCTAGACAGTAACATCCGACTAGACGGACTCTGGCAGAACACACCAGAAGGAGAAAACGTCTTTCTCCACTGCGATGTCCCCAGGAAAAGGATCAAGCTTAAGGGTGAAAGGTGACTCCCATGCACACCTAATCAACATGTTCCACCTCTTCCTTCCTTATACGCCTTATATTGAGAGAGAGTTAGATTCTTTAGAATGATCCCCCTAAAAAATAGGAGACTCGGGGTCGGCCACCAAGCTATCGCCCCCGGCTGCGGAGCCTCGTCACGATGGTTGACGTATCATGATGGGCTCATCACGATGACTGACATATCATGCCAAACAGACTCCTAAACAGCGGTAGCTTGGCCATCACCCTCTTCACCTTTCTTTTCTCCATCCGATGAAGAGGAAGGAACGATCCATGGCGGCTCAATAAAGACAACAGAGGAGGAATCCAGAAATAAGACTTTTCAAAGGAGATGGCAGAGGTTACTTCTACACAAAAGATTTTGCCTATTTATAGATGGAGGAGGAGCCAAACTGATTCCAATTCTAGTTCTTGATCCCCAAAAAGCCGGATCACAACACAAAAATTTCAGTCAATCGAAGAGGCACGATATCAACCGATACTCCCCCACGAACTATGTCATCATGGCATCAGAATCCGAAAGGATGCTATTTATCAATTCCGAGTAGTCAGATCAACCAGCACGCTAGCTGTCATCCAGCAACGTAGTATTCACATCAATCCAAAAGATATGCATTAATGAATCAGATCTTCACTTGCATAGACTTTTAGAAGAACTCAGAGGTACTTAAAGGCTCCTGCCAATTTCGTTCTTTTGATTCCCCTCCCATGACTCCGGCAATCGAAAGAATGAGGGCCATTGTCGCGCTCAGATTTTGACCCTCATCAAAATCGTGACACGTGTCCCACCACATCAGAAAAGTCTCAAGCGAATAACAAACTTGACATATCAGCTGGCCCATTGTGGGTCCAAGGAAAAAGCCTCGGGCCTCGATCCAAGGACATACTCGACCCGAGGTCCCTTTTAGACATCCACAACTGGCAGGTCTCTCTCTGAGTCCACACTGGACCCGAGGTCACTCTCCAAGTCCACACTCGACCCAAGGTCCCTCTCCGACATCCGCAACTGCCAGGTCCCTGTCCCAGTACAGCCATCCGGGATCATTCACCCGGATATTCATGTCGGGTG
>JAVJIF010014759.1:12500-76435 GCA_038442645.1 Agave tequilana
ATATCTCCACCTCACCCATCTCCATGGCAGCCCATGATTGGCCAAGAGAAACACCTCACCCCTTCACTTTGCAAATAACCCCTCTCTTTTATTTATTTGCATCACCTTCACAAATCCAAAACTCTATAAATACCTCTCCTTCTCCATTTCATTTCATTATTCTCTTCACCACTTCTCCAAAGCCTTCACCATCACCAACTCCTCTTCATCTCCACCACTACAACAACCACTACAACTACTCCAACTTCTTACCTTCATCTTCTTCCTCTTCCATCTCCATATACACCACCACAAATTCCAAAACTCCACCAAAGCTTCCACTTTTCCTTTACCTTCTCCAAAATACCACCACCATCAAAACCTCTTCACTTTCTCTCTCTACATATTCATATCATATTTTATGGCGCGTCCCGAGTTCCGTGGATTTCGGACCTTTCGGCTTTTCGGTGATTTAGGCGAGTGTTCTCGCTTTCTTCTGGATCTTCTTATTTCAGCGAGTGGTCTCGCTTTTCTCTCGTCTCTATTTGAGTTTCCCGTTTCATCGGGTCGATAAGTATTTCGCTTCATGTTTCCATGTATTTTATTCCATGTCTATATGTCTTTTACTGCTTTTATACCATGCGTGGCCGACCCTTCGTGGTCGTTGAACTCTAGGTTTCTGCCCGTTCTAGCTATCCTCTTGCTTTCCTATTTTATTGATTATGTGAGTATTTTTATTCACCAAGACTTGGCTAATTCCTAGCATACTTGTGTTCACATCTCTTGTATACTCGTGTCTTCAAATCATGTTATTTTGATCATCAAACACAACCATCAAAATCTGTTCTGTACTCTGTTTTCAGACTATTAGTCGACTTGACCTAATGATTAGTCGACTTGAGACCCTATTAGTCGACTACTCCCTTGACCCTAGTCGACCAACCTATTTGAAACGTACTCTTGTTCTGAAACACAGTTTTAGTCGACTTACCTTGATTATTAGTCGACTTTAGATGTCTGTTAGTCGACTACCTAATCCATCCTAGTCGACTAACTTTTCCTGAATCAGATCCAACTCTCTGGAACACAGTTTTAGTCGACTACCCCATTTTCCTAGTCGACTAACCCCTTTATTAGTCGACTACCCATTCCAACCTAGTCGACTAACTTTGGCTGTCTGTTATAGTTATTTACTTTCTTATATTTGGATCTTATGCTTGGTTCATGTGTTTGTATATTGTACTTCATGACCTGTTACTTGATGAATATCACCATCTTGTCATGCTATCACTTGACACCCAGCATGATCTACTTGACTTTGTGATTATCATGTTTACGGGAATCTCGCCTTATTATCTTGTATGGAACTAAGTGCCACACAGAGCAAAGTGCCACACCACACGGTGGGGGCCACCTCTTGAATCCGTGGGGGCCACCTCTAGAATCCATCCCCTCAGAACAAAGTGCCACATGGAACAAAGTGCCACACCACACGGTGGGGGCCACCTCTTGAATCTGCGGGGGCCACCTCTTGAATCTGTAGGGTTATTTCCTGTCATGTCTAGTTATTCCCGTAATCTGATAATTATGTTAATAAGCTATAAAAAGGACAACTTGTATGGGGAATGGGAGGAAGTGATGGATGCCGGAATGATACATTGCTTATAGTGATGGAATAAAATATCGGCGGTAAGTGTTAGTGGGACTTAGGGCCCACAGAAGAGTAGTGTTAGGGGGACTTTGGGCCTCCAAACTGGTCCCAGGTGTATGGGAACTACTATAAGAAGCACTATCAGTTCTTCATCATCTTCCGTTAACAACCCTCGGATAGCTTATATATGGATGTATGTGTGTTGGGCTGTACACCCGGACACATACCTAGATATATGGGTCGGACGAGTAATAATAATATATGATTCCTGTCACTCCTGTTATGCCTCCAGTTATGACTCCTGATATGACTCTTGTTATGACTCCCGTTATGGATTCCTGTTATTCTTGTTTTGTACTCCTGTTATGACTACTGTATTGTTTGCATCTCTGATTCTATACGCTTGGATTACTGTGGTATGAGATAAAGGTATATAGATGAGGGTTTCCTTGTTTGGATTATTCCTTCGACGTACTATTCTCATGAGACCGTGACCTAAGCGTATACAATCAATCTTGCTTGTAATTAGATTTACCCTGGATTTCCTGTTTTATGGATATTATGTTATACTTGTTCATACCTTCTAGACTTGTGTTCTAACCCCTGTTTTCTGAACTTGATATCAATTGTTATATGCACACTTGTGCTCATCCTGCTTCGCCACTTGGCTTTCTATCACACTCGCCTGGGGAGTGTCACTGACTCCCCTGGACCTCACGTTCAGGTCATGGAGCTAGGAGCGTGTGGATTCTCCCTGTTGCTGATCAGAGTGGCGCAGCGGTAGCGTGGATCTCCAGCAGACCGTCCAGAGCTCTATCCTTCCAGGCCCTCTTGTTCGCCTCCCGAGTTTTCCCTTTGTAAACTCGTGAGTGCCTTTATACTGTTCATTCTTGTACATTTACATGTATTCCCGCATTTGCGCATATCTGTGATATAATATTCATGTAATATTGGATCACCTCTGGTGATAACTTTGTATATGTACTCATGTGTTGGAATGTATAATGCACCATTTGCTTCCGTACTCTGATTCTTGTCTGTTACTGATGCTTAGCGTATATACGTGAAGGTACTTCTGACTTGCGTATATACGTCGCAGTGACGTCTCTGTATCCGCCAGGATCGGGACGTTACAGGATGGTATCAGAGCTTAGGCTCTTACTTCCTCAGTACGTCCAGATGGCAAATTAATGGTAAAGAAATTTGTGACTGGAATGCTTGAGTCCTGGTTATACATTCCAACTACAAGTACAGAGTTATCTATTCTATCTTGATCATCCTTCCTTTGATTCCTAATTTCTTCCATCTTTTCCCTGTTTTGGTTTTTCGAAGCCTTTATTTCCACCCTTGTTCTCTTTGTGTTCAATTTACCCCTTATCGAAATTGCGAGGACGCAATTTTTTGTAAGGTGGATGGATTGTAACACCCCGCTCCCGGAATACGTACTTAGCTGCGTATTCAGATTTCTCGATCGTATTTTTTCGATTTACTTCCTGTGTTTGTTTTGTATTATGAATTCTTAGTGTGATTGTTTTGTCTTGGATTTGGATTCGTGGACTCGGAATCAGCCTTAGTCTGAACCGAAGGCCCGATCCCAGAGTATTGCTTGGTTTGGGCATTCTGGTATTCCGGTTTGACCAATTTCAGTTTTAAACATCATTTTCCAATATTCTAGATTTTTATGATTTTCTGAAATTTTCTTGGATTAAGTTGAAAATCTTCAAAACCGGTGTCGGCCAGTACAGTTGACCGATTCCCAGATTTTTAATTTACAAACAGATTGGAATTTCTAGAAAAGCCTTTAGACATTATCTCTTAGAATTACTTTTCTTACCTAAATACTTTTTCTGAGGATTTTATGAATTTATGAAAATTCCACCGGAGTCGGTATCGGCCAGTATCCGGGATTTTTAGTTTTAAAACTATAAAGTATTTCTTAAAACGGATTTCACCATGAGTCTTATAATTATATTCTTGATTTTTGATAATTATTTCGGGTCGTTCCGAGATACTTGATTTCGGGACGATTCCGGTATTTTCCCGAAAGTTTTTCGCATCCGCAACCGAATCCCGGGAATCCGCCACTATTATTATTTTCACTTTTACTTCCAAGAAAATATCTTCCATTTTCCATTTTCTTTTCCTTTTACCATTTTCTTTCTTTCCTTTTACTTCCACCCCAAGTTTCTCCAAACTTCTCCAACAAGCTTCTCCAAGCTTCTCCAACACTCCACCAAAATATCTCCACCTCACCCATCTCCATGGCAGCCCATGATTGGCCAAGAGAAACACCTCACCCCTTCACTTTGCAAATAACCCCCTCTCTTTTATTTATTTGCATCACCTTCACAAATCCAAAACTCTATAAATACCTCTCCTTCTCATTTCATTTCATTATTCTCTTCACCACTTCTCCAAAGCCTTCACCATCACCAACTCCTCTTCATCTCCACCACTACAACAACCACTACAACTACTCCAACTTCTTACCTTCATCTTCTTCCTCTTCCATCTCCATATACACCACCACAAATTCCAAAACTCCACCAAAGCTTCCACTTTTCCTTTACCTTCTCCAAAATACCACCACCATCAAAACCTCTTCACTTTCTCTCTCTACATATTCATATCATATTTTATGGCGCGTCCCGAGTTCCGTGGATTTCGGACCTTTCGGCTTTTCGGTGATTTAGGCGAGTGTTCTCGCTTTCTTCTGGATCTTCTTATTTCAGCGAGTGGTCTCGCTTTTCTCTCGTCTCTATTTGAGTTTCCCGTTTCATCGGGTCGATAAGTATTTCGCTTCATGTTTCCATGTATTTTATTCCATGTCTATATGTCTTTTACTGCTTTTATACCATGCGTGGCCGACCCTTCGTGGTCGTTGAACTCTAGGTTTCTGCCCGTTCTAGCTATCCTCTTGCTTTCCTATTTTATTGATTATGTGAGTATTTTTATTCACCAAGACTTGGCTAATTCCTAGCATACTTGTGTTCACATCTCTTGTATACTCGTGTCTTCAAATCATGTTATTTTGATCATCAAACACAACCATCAAAATCTGTTTTGTACTCTGTTTTCAGACTATTAGTCGACTTGACCTAATGATTAGTCGACTTGAGACCCTATTAGTCGATTACTCCCTTGACCCTAGTCGACCAACCTATTTGAAACGTACTCTTGTTCTGAAACACAGTTTTAGTCGACTTACCTTGATTATTAGTCGACTTTAGATGTCTGTTAGTCGACTACCTAATCCATCCTAGTCGACTAACTTTTCCTGAATCAGATCCAACTCTCTGGAACACAGTTTTAGTCGACTACCCCATTTTCCTAGTCGACTAACCCCTTTATTAGTCGACTACCCATTCCAACCTAGTCGACTAACTTTGACTGTCTGTTATAGTTATTTACTTTCTTATATTTGGATCTTATGCTTGGTTCATGTGTTTGTATATTGTACTTCATGACCTGTTACTTGATGAATATCACCATCTTGTCATGCTATCACTTGACACCCAGCATGATCTACTTGACTTTGTGATTATCATGTTTACGGGAATCTCGCCTTATTATCTTGTATGGAACTAAGTGCCACACAGAGCAAAGTGCCACACCACACGGTGGGGGCCACCTCTTGAATCCGTGGGGGCCACCTCTAGAATCCATCCCCTCAGAACAAAGTGCCACATGGAACAAAGTGCCACACCACACGGTGGGGGCCACCTCTTGAATCTGCGGGGGCCACCTCTTGAATCTGTAGGGTTATTTCCTGTCATGTCTAGTTATTCCCGTAATCTGATAATTATGTTAATAAGCTATAAAAAGGACAACTTGTATGGGGAATGGGAGGAAGTGATGGATGCCGGAATGATACCTTGCTTATAGTGATGGAATAAAATATCGGCGGTAAGTGTTAGTGGGACTTAGGGCCCACAGAAGAGTAGTGTTAGGGGGACTTTGGGCCTCCAAACTGGTCCCAGGTGTATGGGAACTACTATAAGAAGCACTATCAGTTCTTCATCATCTTCCGTTAACAACCCTCGGATAGCTTATATATGGATGTATGTGTGTTGGGCTGTACACCCGGACACATACCTAGATATATGGGTCGGACGAGTAATAATAATATATGATTCCTGTCACTCCTGTTATGCCTCCAGTTATGACTCCTGATATGACTCTTGTTATGACTCCCGTTATGGATTCCTGTTATTCTTGTTTTGTACTCCTGTTATGACTACTGTATTGTTTGCATCTCTGATTCTATACGCTTGGATTACTGTGGTATGAGATAAAGGTATATAGATGAGGGTTTCCTTGTTTGGATTATTCCTTCGACGTACTATTCTCATGAGACCGTGACCTAAGCGTATACAATCAATCTTGCTTGTAATTAGATTTACCCTGGATTTCCTGTTTTATGGATATTATGTTATACTTGTTCATACCTTCTAGACTTGTGTTCTAACCCCTGTTTTCTGAACTTGATATCAATTGTTATATGCACACTTGTGCTCATCCTGCTTCGCCACTTGGCTTTCTATCACACTCGCCTGGGGAGTGTCACTGACTCCCCTGGACCTCACGTTCAGGTCATGGAGCTAGGAGCGTGTGGATTCTCCCTGTTGCTGATCAGAGTGGCGCAGCGGTAGCGTGGATCTCCAGCAGACCGTCCAGAGCTCTATCCTTCCAGGCCCTCTTGTTCGCCTCCCGAGTTTTCCCTTTGTAAACTCGTGAGTGCCTTTATACTGTTCATTCTTGTACATTTACATGTATTCCCGCATTTGCGCATATCTGTGATATAATATTCATGTAATATTGGATCACCTCTGGTGATAACTTTGTATATGTACTCATGTGTTGGAATGTATAATGCACCATTTGCTTCCGTACTCTGATTCTTGTCTGTTACTGATGCTTAGCGTATATACGTGAAGGTACTTCTGACTTGCGTATATACGTCGCAGTGACGTCTCTGTATCCGCCAGGATCGGGACGTTACAGGATGGTATCAGAGCTTAGGCTCTTACTTCCTCAGTACGTCCAGATGGCAAATTAATGGTAAAGAAATTTGCGACTGGAATGCTTGAGTCCTGGTTATACATTCCAACTACAAGTACAGAGTTATCTATTCTATCTTGATCATCCTTCCTTTGATTCCTAATTTCTTCCATCTTTTCCCTGTTTTGGTTTTTCGAAGCCTTTATTTCCACCCTTGTTCTCTTTGTGTTCAATTTACCCCTTATCGAAATTGCGAGGACGCAATTTTTTGTAAGGTGGATGGATTGTAACACCCCGCTCCCGGAATACGTACTTAGCTGCGTATTCAGATTTCTCGATCGTATTTTTTCGATTTACTTCCTGTGTTTGTTTTGTATTATGAATTCTTAGTGTGATTGTTTTGTCTTGGATTTGGATTCGTGGACTCGGAATCAGCCTTAGTCTGAACCGAAGGCCCGATCCCAGAGTATTGCTTGGTTTGGGCATTCTGGTATTCCGGTTTGACCAATTTCAATTTTAAACATCATTTTCCAATATTCTAGATTTTTATGATTTTCTGAAATTTTCTTGGATTAAGTTGAAAATCTTCAAAACCGGTGTCGGCCAGTACAGTTGACCGATTCCCAGATTTTTAATTTACAAACAGATTGGAATTTCTAGAAGAGCCTTTAGACATTATCTCTTAGAATTACTTTTCTTACCTAAATACTTTTTCTGAGGATTTTATGAATTTATGAAAATTCCACCGGAGTCGGTATCGGCCAGTATCCGGGATTTTTAGTTTTAAAACTATAAAGTATTTCTTAAAACGGATTTCACCATGAGTCTTATAATTATATTCTTGATTTTTGATAATTATTTCGGGTCGTTCCGAGATACTTGATTTCGGGACGATTCCGGTATTTTCCCGAAAGTTTTTCGCATCCGCAACCGAATCCCGGGAATCCGCCACTATTATTATTTTCACTTTTACTTCCAAGAAAATATCTTCCATTTTCCATTTTCTTTTCCTTTTACCATTTTCTTTCTTTCCTTTTACTTCCACCCCAAGTTTCTCCAAACTTCTCCAACAAGCTTCTCCAAGCTTCTCCAACACTCCACCAAAATATCTCCACCTCACCCATCTCCATGGCAGCCCATGATTGGCCAAGAGAAACACCTCACCCCTTCACTTTGCAAATAACCCCCTCTCTTTTATTTATTTGCATCACCTTCACAAATCCAAAACTCTATAAATACCTCTCCTTCTCATTTCATTTCATTATTCTCTTCACCACTTCTCCAAAGCCTTCACCATCACCAACTCCTCTTCATCTCCACCACTACAACAACCACTACAACTACTCCAACTTCTTACCTTCATCTTCTTCCTCTTCCATCTCCATATACACCACCACAAATTCCAAAACTCCACCAAAGCTTCCACTTTTCCTTTACCTTCTCCAAAATACCACCACCATCAAAACCTCTTCACTTTCTCTCTCTACATATTCATATCATATTTTATGGCGCGTCCCGAGTTCCGTGGATTTCGGACCTTTCGGCTTTTCGGTGATTTAGGCGAGTGTTCTCGCTTTCTTCTGGATCTTCTTATTTCAGCGAGTGGTCTCGCTTTTCTCTCGTCTCTATTTGAGTTTCCCGTTTCATCGGGTCGATAAGTATTTCGCTTCATGTTTCCATGTATTTTATTCCATGTCTATATGTCTTTTACTGCTTTTATACCATGCGTGGCCGACCCTTCGTGGTCGTTGAACTCTAGGTTTCTGCCCGTTCTAGCTATCCTCTTGCTTTCCTATTTTATTGATTATGTGAGTATTTTTATTCACCAAGACTTGGCTAATTCCTAGCATACTTGTGTTCACATCTCTTGTATACTCGTGTCTTCAAATCATGTTATTTTGATCATCAAACACAACCATCAAAATCTGTTTTGTACTCTGTTTTCAGACTATTAGTCGACTTGACCTAATGATTAGTCGACTTGAGACCCTATTAGTCGATTACTCCCTTGACCCTAGTCGACCAACCTATTTGAAACGTACTCTTGTTCTGAAACACAGTTTTAGTCGACTTACCTTGATTATTAGTCGACTTTAGATGTCTGTTAGTCGACTACCTAATCCATCCTAGTCGACTAACTTTTCCTGAATCAGATCCAACTCTCTGGAACACAGTTTTAGTCGACTACCCCATTTTCCTAGTCGACTAACCCCTTTATTAGTCGACTACCCATTCCAACCTAGTCGACTAACTTTGACTGTCTGTTATAGTTATTTACTTTCTTATATTTGGATCTTATGCTTGGTTCATGTGTTTGTATATTGTACTTCATGACCTGTTACTTGATGAATATCACCATCTTGTCATGCTATCACTTGACACCCAGCATGATCTACTTGACTTTGTGATTATCATGTTTACGGGAATCTCGCCTTATTATCTTGTATGGAACTAAGTGCCACACAGAGCAAAGTGCCACACCACACGGTGGGGGCCACCTCTTGAATCCGTGGGGGCCACCTCTAGAATCCATCCCCTCAGAACAAAGTGCCACATGGAACAAAGTGCCACACCACACGGTGGGGGCCACCTCTTGAATCTGCGGGGGCCACCTCTTGAATCTGTAGGGTTATTTCCTGTCATGTCTAGTTATTCCCGTAATCTGATAATTATGTTAATAAGCTATAAAAAGGACAACTTGTATGGGGAATGGGAGGAAGTGATGGATGCCGGAATGATACCTTGCTTATAGTGATGGAATAAAATATCGGCGGTAAGTGTTAGTGGGACTTAGGGCCCACAGAAGAGTAGTGTTAGGGGGACTTTGGGCCTCCAAACTGGTCCCAGGTGTATGGGAACTACTATAAGAAGCACTATCAGTTCTTCATCATCTTCCGTTAACAACCCTCGGATAGCTTATATATGGATGTATGTGTGTTGGGCTGTACACCCGGACACATACCTAGATATATGGGTCGGACGAGTAATAATAATATATGATTCCTGTCACTCCTGTTATGCCTCCAGTTATGACTCCTGATATGACTCTTGTTATGACTCCCGTTATGGATTCCTGTTATTCTTGTTTTGTACTCCTGTTATGACTACTGTATTGTTTGCATCTCTGATTCTATACGCTTGGATTACTGTGGTATGAGATAAAGGTATATAGATAAGGGTTTCCTTGTTTGGATTATTCCTTCGACGTACTATTCTCATGGGACCGTGACCTAAGCGTATACAATCAATCTTGCTTGTAATTAGATTTACCCTGGATTTCCTGTTTTATGGATATTATGTTATACTTGTTCATACCTTCTAGACTTGTGTTCTAACCCCTATTTTCTGAACTTGATATCAATTGTTATATGCACACTTGTGCTCATCCTGCTTCGCCACTTGGCTTTCTATCACACTCGCCTGGGGAGTGTCACTGACTCCCCTGGACCTCACGTTCAGGTCATGGAGCTAGGAGCGTGTGGATTCTCCCTGTTGCTGATCAGAGTGGCGCAGCGGTAGCGTGGATCTCCAGCAGACCGTTCAGAGCTCTATCCTTCCAGGCCCTCTTGTTCGCCTCCCGAGTTTTCCCTTTGTAAACTCGTGAGTGCCTTTATACTGTTCATTCTTGTACATTTACATGTATTCCCGCATTTGGGCATATCTGTGATATAATATTCATGTAATATTGGATCACCTCTGGTGATAACTTTGTATATGTACTCATGTGTTGGAATGTATAATGCACCATTTGCTTCCGTACTCTGATTCTTGTCTGTTACTGATGCTTAGCGTATATACGTGAAGGTACTTCTGACTTGCGTATATACGTCGCAGTGACGTCTCCGTATCCGCCAGGATCGGGGCGTTACAAAGTGTTTTCCTTTAGATTAACATGCATAGGGACCAAGGTCGACACTGCTGTTTTGGTTTAAGACTGCCGCCAGCAACTGCGACCAAGGTCGCCGTGTTGTTGTTTTATTAAGTGTTGTTTTGGATTAAGTCATTTTTTTGAATCTAAATGAAAAATGAAAATTTGTCTGTTGTCTGATGCGACTTGGAGTCACTCCGTGAGACGCAACCTGTCATAAAGATTTTTATGAGATCTTTTTAACGTCAAGTCTACGTTGACGAACCCGCACCATTCGTTGTTTCCCGAAGCTGTTGTCCACGCGTAGGCTCTTCATTGAGACCATTAAGGCCGACGGTTCTGATTAATGAACCATTAATTATGGTTATTATGGGCTGGCTATAAATAGGACTCACACTCTCCCTTTAACAGCCCATAATTAGACTGTTTTCATTTGAGTGCAATTGCTCTGAGAATTTCCGCCTTCTTCAGAGTGTCTAACAGGGGCCTGCCTCCATGGATGAAGATGACCCTATGCACGAAGATGACCCAGAGCTTGATTGTCCTTTTTCAGGTTCGCTGGGCCTCTGGGAGAATATTTTTGGCCGGTGAACTTGATCGATGTTCGTCCACAAGGGAAGAAGTCATGGTCATCGACGTCCACAGTTTTTTAATACACGGGGACCTCAATAACACCACTGCTCTTATTCAACAAGGGCTCTTTTGATGTTTAATCTTCTTTGTACTGCTATATTGTAACACTCAATCTTATTGTATAAGAGAGCGTTTTGTATCATTTTCACATGCCTGGACATAAATAAAAAGACCTCAATAACACCACTGCTCTTAGTCAACAATGGCTCTTTTTGATGTTTAGTTTTCTTTATACTGCTTTATTGTAACACTCAATCTTATTGTATAAGAGATCGTTTTGTATCATTTTCACATGCCTGGAGATAAATGCGTGGACATAGATAAAAAGCATATTTGTTTTTTTAATAAACTACGACCTTTGGTCGTAGTCATGCATTGCAAACAAAACAAGTTGGACCAGAGACGACACTGCGACCAAGGTCGCATAAGACTATCAGTGCAACAGAAACAACCGCCACCAGGGTCGACATTGCGACCAAAAACTGCGACTAAGCAACTGCTGCGGTGACGTGTCACCTCGTCGCAGTGTTGTTGATTAAGACTAAAGACCAACAACTGCGACCAAGATTGGAGATTATTTTTTAAGACTGCGGCCATCAACTGCGACCAAGGTCGCAGTGTTGTTGTTGATTATTTATAAAGACCACCAACTGCGACCAAGGTCGCAGTGATGTTGTTGATTAAGAGTAAAGACCAGCAACTGCGACCAAGGTCGCTGTGTATTTTATTAAGACTAAACACCAACAACTGCGATCAAGGTCGCAGTTTATTTTATTAATACTACGGTCAGAAACTGCGACTAAGGTAGCAGTGTTGTTGTTGATTAAGACTAAAGTACAGCAACTGCGACCAAGGTCGCAGTGTATTTATTAAGTCTGCGACCATGGTCGCTGTATTTCAACCAATACATAGTAGTAAAAAATGTAATTCACAAAATTAACTTTAGAAAAGAGATTTATATATATTTAAAAAGAAAAACAAAATATAATTTTTTAACTTCTAATCGTCGTCATCAGCATCGTAATCAGATTCGTCGTCAAGAGTCATACTTTCGTCTTCTGTCTCTTCCTCTTCTTCAGGTACAGTCTCATCGTCGCTTTCTTCCTCTTCATTTTTGTGTTTTGGTTCATCAATGAACTCCCAGAAAGGGTCGTCTGTATCAATCTCAGATTCTGACCCGTAGCGAGACATTGTTTCAGAACTAAACATAAAATCATCATTTGATGATTGGCTTCTTTCCGGTGAAGACGGTGGTGATGGTGAAAACATTGTTTGAATGTATTGGCTTCTTTCCGGTGAAGACGGTGGTGATGGTGAAGACATTTTTTGAATGTATTTTCCGAACAGTTAGAGTAACGAGTTTGAGTAAAAATAACTTAGTATGTTTTTAATCCTTTGCTCATGACCCTTTATATATTTTTAATCCCAGAATTCCAAAAAGTTTAAGCTCTTGGACCACGTGAATATCTCTCAAATATATTTTCTATCTTTTCTCAAAAATTGTATACTTCTTAGGTGACTGTTCAGTTATCCAAAACAGTTTAAAAGTTAATACACTATAACTTTAAATTACTTTGAACTCCAAAACAGTACATTATTGCGACCAAAGTCGCATTGGGAACTGATAAATGATTAACTGCGACCATAAATTGCATCCGTAGTAGGATTGCGACTATGGTCGCAGTGTTTAAGAGCAGCAGTCGCAGTTTGGATATGTAATTAAAAGAGCTTATAAGTTAATATAGTGAGAAAGAGACCTTACAAAAAAAATAGAATTAAAAGCTTTTAAAAGAAGACAAAATATAATTGAATATCAGAAGATCAGGAAATCCTAATCCTCGTCATTATCACCATCATAAGGAGATTCATCGTCTTCATTCTTCTGCTCTTCCTCTTCATCACTTATTTCCTCATCATCTTGCTGTTTTTGAGGTTTTTTTGTTTCGCCGATAAACTCCCAGAATGGATCGTCTCTATCAAGCTCTTCGTCTGACCCGTTGCTAGGAAGCGATCTTACAGCATCAGAGGACATGCTTTCATCAAGCATGTATCCGTCAAGTGGCAGAGGAATAATGTCTTCTTCACTAACCCACATGAAAACTTTATTATCATCATGAATAGGAGGATCAGTTAATACATTATTTGATGTAGTGAGATAGTCAAAAGGAGTGAAGTCCAGACTGGTATCAGATTCACTAGAATATCCTGAAGACAAAGGACCGGTGAGGGAACGATTGAAGTTGAAATCTAAGCGTTCAGAGGAAGAAGAGGGGGAAGACATGATTCAAGAATGAATTTTTTTTTGGAAGTTTTTGAAATCAAATTGAAAAGGAAGAGCAAAAATATAGTTTTTTTAGGTATGAGATAATATACTAGTAACAAGCATTATATAAAGGTGAATATTGTGGAAGAACATGAATAATAATAATAATTGTTAGAGGTGATGATTGAGTATGTTAAGAAGTGGTAAAAAAAAAATTATATTTAATTGAAGATTTATTGCGGGAGAATCCGAAGTACAAATTAACTTTTTATAGAATTGTTTGGTTATATCTTTAGATTACGTATGGTGCACATCTTTCCTTTCTCGAGATTAACATTAGTGCATCTCTTTTTTTCTAGACTGGTGTTGTATCACGGTAGATATAATATTAATTACTTCTTTTACATAAGGCATGAGAAAGAAGATTGCGAATTTGGTCGCAGTACCGAAGGAGGTCGCATTGCTATACGATAGCATTTTTTGTCTTGTATTCTTTATTTTGTATTAAGTCTGCTACCATGGAATGTTTTTTTTTACTTTTGAATGCTAGAAGTCGCAGTCGTCATTTAAAAGGGGTATTTTTGTCACTTTGATTCACGATTGTTTAGGCGGGATTTTTTGATTTTTTTTGGCGCCCACACTCTGCGACCGATGTGTGGCCTATATTCAGCCACGTCCCGCAGGCTGAGAAACTCTCTCAGCCCGCAGGCTGAGGTATATATATATATATATATATATATATATATATATATATATATATATATATATATATATATATATATATATAATATTCAATTTATGCGCAGATAAGTGGAAATGGATATTAATTAAAATATTTATATTTTATCCGAATTAAAGTCTATTTTTGTCAAATCATAGAGTTCACCAGCTCCAGAAAATAGTCACATCATAACTTTCTTTTATGAGGACTTGTGTTGCTCAGCCCAGGCCCAGACCTATAGTATTTTTGTACAAGTATTAAATTTTTCAGCCCACTACAACTTTTGGCCCTCAAAGTTTGTTTAAATCTCTGAGATGGGTGAAAATAAAGGACCACAGAAACATAGCATTCTAGCGGGTGGATTGGAAATATGGAGGAACATTTTAGAACTTGGTTTTGTTAGGATATAGATTGAGATAGCCTTGTGTTAAAGGATTCGAGGCTGAATCTTTTCCACTCAAATACAACTCTATGATATCGATCTATTCGAGTAACTAAAAACAGATCTATTCCATTGAAGTTGATCTATTTCAAGTAACTAAAAACAAAAAAATTATGTATTTTAATTACTTTTTGCTCATTCATCAAGTAAGCACAAAATGGACGATCGAAATAGTGAGTTGGTTAGTTTATTGGTTAGTTTAATGGTCTAAAATATTTGAAATCTAACAAAAATTAATGTGTAGTGTTTAAATCATAATGAAATGGTCGAATCGAAAATATGTACGTCTAAAGAAATAAATCTAAGTAATATGCTATTTTCGGTCGTCTATTTTGCGCCTACTTGATGGGTAGGCAAAAAGTATTCAAAATATATGATTTTTGATTTTTAATTACTTGAAATAATGTAGATCAACTTCAACTTCAACAGAATGGCTTACATTCGGATGTCGTAGAGTTGTATTTGAGTGGGAAGAATTCGGCCTCGAATCTTTCCAGAATAACACATGGCTTGTCTAGGGTTCTAATTTTCTTTCATCTTCTACCGTTAATTAAACGGGGCAATAACTTCATCCTGCTCCTTTATATACTCAGAGATTAGTGCTAATCAGATCAATGATTTAGTCACAATTCTTCCCTAAAAACTCTAAATAATTGGAATTCATCTTGAAACTATGTATCACCGATTCCCTTGTGCAATAGTAGACCCAAATTCCATTAGATGTAGTTCTCGCAAAAATTCTACTAATTTTTAATCATATTCTGTCTACCAATTAAAAATAATGACACTCTCCACCAACTCTACTTGCAAATATTAAAAGAAAATTTTGGAGAGTTAGAAAATGTACTTACACTTTTATATTACCATCCAAACACTATAAAATACACTGTAGTTTTTCATTACATTCTTACGTTACCAGTTAAACAACATAAAACACAATATAATTTCTCATTACATTCTTACGTTACCAATCAAACAACATAAAACACAATATAATTTCTCACTTATACTTTCACATTACCAATCAAACACGATAAACATATTATATTTTCTCTTCTACAGTTTATTTTTTTCATTCTCATTTTATGACTTAGGACTTATGGCCACTTGTAGCAAAATAAATGGAAGTCTGATAGACTTATTTATGATGATTGGGGGAGTGAAGTTAATAGATAACATTTAGCTTACCTCTCATTTCCGATGAGTTCTTCCTAGCCTTGGATTTTATTAGATAAACATTTTAGTCATTTTCATATAAAGGGTCCCCTCACTAGCTGCGTAGCTCCTAAGCAGGAGACATCATCATGGTAATACAAAAATAAAAAGGGAAATTGAAGAATAAGATAAATGAATAAATGGCATTAAGTGGGGGTTCGGGTTGTCTCCCTCGCGCGAAGCACTGCGATGGTCCTACTCGTTGTGAGCCGGCCTGTTGGATGTGTTTTGAATTTGGAAGAAAATTTTGAGTTTTCCTTTTATTTGACTTTGGTTTTAATCCGACATTTAGTAAGAGATGAGAGGTTGGGTAGTATATATATCCTCTCATGCCTATTGTTATGAGTATTGTGCCATGAGCCACATCCCACACGCCCGCGCACACGCCGAACCGAACAGGGTTCGGGTGGTGCCGCCCACGACCTGCGGTCTCGAATGCAGTTCGATTCAGGGGCTCTTTAATCTGAAACTTTTTTTTGGGTTTTATTTATTTAAATTTTATTTAAAAATCTGTTTTGATTTTTTCAGGATTTTTTGTTCGGTTTGACCCGTTCTTCGGATCTGCTCACGAACAGCATGATCGTGTGCAGATTTGAAGCGGGACTGTTACAACTGCTGAATTCTGAGAATCTATAAATACTACTTCTCGCAGTTCAATTAGTTACTTGCAAAAAAAACCATAACATTCTGTCTCCCTCCTTCATATTTTTTTTATTACAAAATTCTGGTTCAGTTTTTAGTGATTTCTCGGAGAATTTCTTTTACTTATAGGCAACGAATTCTCATCTGAGTAGAGGCCTTCCTAATCATTCGGAGCTGGGTACTGGTGAACTACTGGAGGAGTTTTTACAGATAGGAGAGGAGGTCATTCTAAGGTCTGGACGATGGACCATCTATCTTTTACGGCAGTGCTTCTACACAACTGTCACCCAAGACCAACAATTTTTTTTTCTTTTAATTTTTTTATATTACTTGAATGCTTAGGACAAGTATTTAAATTGGTTAAAGATTTATGATTTAAATTGTTGCATGTTTAAAAAATTAGAAAATATTATTAAATATACCCAATAATCTAGAAGATAGATATTATCTGATAATTTTCAAGCAATTGAATTTTGAAATTATTTTATGCAATATAATTACTTGTTTATTTTATGCATTAGAATTATATGCAAGTAGAAAATTATCCTGCAAGTAAAGATAATTATTTAAAATCTTAAAAGGGAAAATTTTGCATTCTTATAATTTATCTTTACAAGTTCTTATCAAATTAGTTAAAGGATCGTGTTCCAAATTTTCATTTATCCTTAAAGATTTCATTAAACTATTTCATTACAAAAATTATTTATAAGATCTTTCTAAACTATTTAGATCTTATCGTTTCATACAGTTGTTAACTCTTATCTTATTATAAGATTTCTTAAAATCAGATTTAATTCTAATCTCTTTCAATTTCTTGCAAAGTAAAGTCTATTTATGCTAATTATTATAAGGCTAAATCTTCAATATGAAATCCTAGAAAAATCTTAATAACCTTATCTTTTTCATTACAAAACTTTATTCATTTGTTTTCATTACAACATCTTATTAATTTTCCTTACAAAAGAAAAATCTTTTACAAGATAATTTAAATTATATATATATATATATATATATATATATATATATATATATATATATATATATATATATATATATATATAAAATAAACTCTTATTGTAAGATTTCACATGCATGCATTAGTTAATTAACTACTTCTTACAATAAAATTTGGCTAATTAAAATTGTATAATTTTATGCTTGTTCTAAGAAATATTTATTCTTGTAAGTCAATTATTAATTAATTGTTGCTAGTCTATTTTTAAAATTTATATCGACTTATTGATTAGAAATTTAGAAGTAAATTAGTTTAAAAAATTGAAATAACCTTTTAGAAATCATTATTGTTACAATTTAGAATTAAGAAAATTAAAAGGACAAGTTTATATCTTGTTATATCTTACTTGAATTATTTGACACATAATTAAAGAAAGACTATACACTATTTTATTCTGCAAACGCTAATCTAAAAGCTACCAATATAAATTAAATTCTGACATTGTCAAATAATTTTATATCTTGCTTGAATTGCTTGTTTTATAGTCAATAGGGTTCCCTAAAGAGACTTCGACGTGACTCCCTATGAACGTTGGAAAGGAAGGATTGCTAACATTCATTACTTCAAAGTTTGGGGCTGTCTGCCTAAGATTTCAATACTGGAACTGAAGACAAGGAAAATCGCCCCCAAGACTGTTGATACTATCTTCATCGGATATGCACTAAATAGTAATGTTAACCGATTCCTAGTGGTTAATTCTGAGATTAGTGAAATATCCAACAACACATTCATTAAAGTTAGGGATGCTGTCTATTTTGAGAACATCTTTTCTCTAAAATCTAGAATCCCTAGTAGTCCCTCAATTACTCCTTCTACTCCTGATATTTTTTTTTCTAGTTCTGCTCCTACCAATGATTCTAAATCAAGAAGGAGTAAAAGAAGTAAGACTCTTACATCTTTCGGTGAGGACTTCTTTACTTATCTTATGGAAGGTGATCCTAGCTCTTTCAAGGAAGTAATGGACTCTTCTAAATCTCCTTTTTTTAAAGAAGCCATTGACAGTGGGATCAAGTCCAGAATGGAGAATAACACTTTGATTCTCATTGACCTTCATTCAGGATGCAAACCTGTAGGTTGTAAATAGATCTTCAAGAAGAAACTCTGACCTAATGGTATTGTCGACAAATACAAAGTCAAATTAGTTGCCAAAGATTTCACCCAAAAAAGGGTATTGACTTCTTTGACACTTATTCTCCTTTTACCAGGATCTTCTTTATTATAATTCGTTAGCACTTGCATCAATTCATAGCATGTTCATTCACCAAATGACGATCTTGAATAAGAGATCTATATGGACCAAGCAGAAGAATTCATTGCCAAGGACAAGAAAATAAAGTGTGCAAACTTGTGAAGTCATTATATGAACTTAAACAAGCAGCTAAACAATAGCATTAAAAGTTTAATAAAGTTATTGTACAATTTTGATTCACTATCCATGAACATGACAAGTGCATATACTTTAAGAACTTTGACAATGAGTATATTATTCTTTGTCTATATGTAAATGATATTCTTATCCTTAAAACTTCTCTTGATGCAATTAAAAGAGTAAGGGATTATCTTTTCCAAAATTTTGATATGAAGGATATAGGTCCTACTGATATGATATTGGGAATGAAAATATCCAAAACTTTTAATGGAATTTCTTTGAGTCTAGCTCATAGCATTGAAAGAGCGCTTCATAAATTTGATTTTTACAACTCTAAATCTATTTCTACACCCTATGATTCTTTAATTGTTTTGAAAAAGAATATGGGTGAGCCTATGTCTCAGCTGAAATACTATCAATTAATAGGTTCACTTCTCTACATTTTCAATAAGACTAGGCTGACATCTCTTATGCAATAGGCAGATTAAGTAGATATACCAGTAACCCCAGCAGAGATCACTAGACTGCACTAGAGAGAGTTCTCAGATATCTTAGAGACACAATTGGCTATTGTCTGACCGACACTGGATATCCTGATTTTATGAAAGGTTATAATAATGCCAACTGGGTCATTGATTCCAATAGCGTTAAGTCTACTATCGGATATGTATTCATGTTCGGTTGTGCTGTTGTGCCTTGAAAATCTTGAAAACAGACAATGATTGCCAGGAGCACCATGGAGTCCGAGCTCTTTGCTCTGCACACAACTTACTCTGAAGCTGAATGATTAAAAGATCTTTTATCCGAATTCTCTATCATGCCTAGACCCATGTTTTCAATCTCAGTTCATACTGACTCAAGTTCCACCATTGAGATTTTAAAGTAAGATAATGCTAATAAGATGATGAACAGACACATTCAAATCATACTTAAATCTGTTCAGCACCTATTGAGTAAAGTTATGCTTCTGAACTTTGAAAAGTTCGAGAAGAATATTGCTGACTCATTGACTAAGAATCTTTCTAGGTTTGTGGTCTTAGAATCATCGAGGGAGATGGGGTTAAGCCTATAGTAGAGTTCACTGGCAGCGGGAACCCAACCTACTTGATTCGGAGTTGATTCTATGAAAGAGGTTCAATGTGGTAGAAACAAGCTGTACTCGTGATACTCGTGTGGAGCATTGACCCAGATATGTTTATATTATATATGTAGCATTGTAGATACTACCCCTTCTTTATGGTGATGATGTTCTTATGATACAGTTAGGTAAGGATGAGTTTAACTCTTAACAAGTCCAACACATGTAGTGTGGAGGGTATACCATCCAACTGTAGTGCCCTTGGAGGACTTACCTATATGAGAGGAACCGTGATGATCGTAGTTGGGGTGCAGCGCTGGCCCTAAAAACTCTCATGAGTCGATTATTGTGAGCATAGCCTTTAACGCTCAATCCCTTCGCTCAATAGATGGAAATTTACTATATGTGTCTTTCATCAATATCTGGTGAAAGAGGCCTAATTCAAGGCGTAGTCCATTATATCTCTTAGGTGGCGATGAAATTCACTAAGGGTAGCTTCAAGGCTGCAAGTTATAGACCCCGAATATACAGTATGATGTTGCCCGATTTTATTCGTGTTTTATGCTCTGATGATTTATTTGTTATTTATTGTTGATTTATTTTATCTTCCCTAAAACTTAAGTTTTGGGGGACTGTTGGATGTGTTTTGAATTTGGAGGAAAATTTTGAGTTTTCCTCTTATTTGGTTTTGGTTTTTATCTCACATTGGATAGGAGATGGGAGGTTGGGTAGTATATATACTAACTCCTCCTGTGCCTATTATTATGAGTATTGCGCCATGAGCCACATCCCCACACGCGCGCGCGCCGAACCGAACTGGGCCGGGTCGAGTTAGGGAGGTGCACGCCCACGACTTGCGAACACGAATGCAGTTTGATTCATGGGGCTCTTGAACCTGAAATTTTTTTTAGTTTTATCTATTTAAATTTTATTTAAAATTCTGTTTTGCTTTTTTCAGGATTTTCTGCTCGGTGTGACACATTCTTAGGATCTGCTCGCGAACTGTATGATCGTGTGCAGATTTGAAGCGGGACTGTTACAACTGCTGAACTCCGAAAATATATAAATACTGCTTCTCACAGTTCAATCAGTTACTTGCAAAAGCAACTACAACATTCTGTCTCCCTCCTCTATATTTCTTTATTACAAAATTCTGGCTCGGTTTTTAGTGCTTTCTCGGAGAATTTCTTTTACTTACGGGTAACGAATTTCCATCTGAGTAGAGGCCTAGCTCATCGTCCTGGGTTGAGTACTGGTGAACTATCAGGAGAGCTTTTACCATTAGGAGAGGAGGTCATTTTAAGGTCCGGACGAGAGACCGACCATCTATCTTCTAGGGCAATGCTGCTGCACGACTGTCACCCCAGGCTAGCAATTTCTTTTCCTTTTAATTTTTTTAATATTACTTGAATGCTTAGGACAAGTATTTAAATTGGTTAAAGATTTATGATTTAAATTGATACATGTTTAAAAAATTAGAAAATATTGTTAAATATACCCAACACGGCCATCATAACTGATGGACGGTTCGGAGCGGGAGAGAGAAAAGAAAACACATTTTGCCACGAGACTCATAAAATGTGTTTTTTATTTTCTTTCTCTCTCTCTCTCTTGTTTCGGGCCGTCCATCAATCATAATAGATGACACACAACGTAAAAAAACATCACCTGATCCTTCATATAAAAGAGCCAAACTCAACCCTTAAGCAGGGTAGTGCACCAGTAAGCCGAAAAATGGGGACAAATAAAATTAACACCATCATCATGTGATTCACAGTTCCCGTTGTCCCATCAAATTTGGTAACTTCATACTTGGCCGACAAAATTTTTCCCCTTTCCCTCAAGAGCTAATTTAATTGGATAATGTATATCTACCAAAATTTATGCCAATTCCCCAATCAGTTCAATTCTATAATTTTGTGCAATGAATATATATGCTGAGCATGCAGCAAGATAAAGAAAGGTACATAGGATGCCTACATTTTTCTTTATCCCACGCCTCTGACTCAATTCTCTCCTCATCCAACAGCCACTCCACTCGCGCGTGCGCATACCCCCACAAACCCACTCCTCGTCCCTCACACACTCAATTTTTGTGCGAAAACAGCCCCAAAATTCCTTTCCAACAAAGAGATTGGGGTAGGCCTGTCGATGGGCTTGATTCGGGGCGGGTACGGATGGTATCAGATCCGGGACCATTTACCCAAGAGGGTACCACACCCGTCCCGTTTACTCGTGGATCCAGAAGGTGAGTTCCCATACCCGGACCCGCTGTACTCGCGGGTCCAGACCCGTTTTTCCATATCTGAAACAGTTCAATTAATAAAAAAAATCAGAGGCCTCCTACATAGAGATGTGGTTATGATTTTCACAATATGAACCTTAAAATAGAAATAGTTGAAGAACACAAACTCTACAATTTTAAATGAAGGGGAACATCAAATAGAAAGTTCTGTTCTAAAACTGATAATATAACATTTAGGTTTTCAATTCTCAAAGCAGATATTTATATTTAGATGTTGAAACAGGGAAATGAGTAATCGGGGTCTGGTTTAAGTAAAATGAGACCAACCCATTTACTAAACGGGTATACCTGACTTTCCCATACCCGCCTAATCGGGCTAGGTCGCGGGTCCAGACCCGACCCGACCCGTTGACAGGCCCAATTGGGGGTCCCTATGGTTGGCACTGTGCCTAGACCATGGATCGTTACGAGTTTCGCTCCCATGGGTTTCCACTTCGAAGTCCCGCACGACACATTTAATTAAATATATGTTCAGTCTCCGTGGCCTCTAATTATACAATTGATCATGGATCGTTACGAGTTTCGCTCCCATGGGTTTCCACTTCGAAGTCCCGCACGACACATTTAATTAAATATATGTTCAGTCTCGGTGGCCTCTAATTATACAATTGAATCTCGATTTACAGTGATTAACTAGTGAAAAAAACACAGAGATTGGAGGGACAGAATGACTGGATTTGCGATGAGGAGTAGGCATGTCGGAGGGCCCTGAGACACAACTTTGGCGATGATACCACTAGAAGAAGGGGGAGAGGCAAAAATGGGATTGTAGAAGCTGCCATGTTACGATTTTGTAATGAACGAGGACAATTGAGTTCTGGTGATTCTATTCAAATTCTAATTTCAAAATATTAGGATACAATTTTTTTTTCCTGATTCCATGACCTTGTTTGCAAAATCGAATTGAACAACGAGATTTGATCTCAGATGTGATTTCAATTTCCCAGTTCCCTTCAAATTGGAGAGAATACGACTTTTTGCTAAAAAATTTCAGAGTTACGTTCTCTCGTTCTTCCAACTTTTGAGATCATGGTAGCAGGTCCACCAACTGAAAACACTTGATACCAAGACCGAACCCCCACACACAAAACGATTTGTCGAAGTCCATCCATTGGTTGCTAGCTATATCAGATTTACATAAAAACAAATCATACTCACTTAAAAAACACTAGTAAATCCAATGATTCTAACCTTCACATATTACATTTAGATTCTATGGGGAGCCATGGAGAGGCCAGTCTATATATTATCCATGTATAATTGCATATTTTCTAGCTACTACAAACTATCACGTTCATTAACTTTAACAAGCATGTATTCTGTCCCCCGTGGTTGGCATTGTGACTAGACTATGGGTCGTTAAGAGCTTCGCTCTCCATCAGTCTCCACTTCGAAGCCTTGCATATGCGACATATTTAATTAAATATAAGTCTGACCACCGTGGCTCCTGATTATACAGTTGAATCCCGGTGTGCTGTGGTTAAATATCGAAAAAAAAAAACATGTATTCTTATCATACCCATTTTGGTGCTTGGTCTAATCAAATAACACAACTATAATTTTGTTAATGGATTGTTCATTATATGTTATGAATACTAAGCAAATCATACTTCAATCCAACTAGTGATTCTATTTTTTGTGAATTGCTAGCTTATTCAAGGACATGCTACAAAATAATCAAAAAAGTACAAGGGCATGCGTGTAGAGAAAAATATAAATGATAAAGTAAAATATGTAAATTTGTCAACCCTTGAGGGTAATTACTCATAATACACTAGTGACCCTCAATTTTTGAGAAGTGCTGGCTTATTGAAGAGCATATTTAAAAAAATGATCAAAATAATTTAAGGGTATGTACAGAAATATGTAAAAGATAAAGTGCAATATATAAATTTATAAAAGATTGAGACTGGTCTATGTGAAAATCCCATTAAATTTGCAAAACCAGTGAGAAGTTGGTAGTGCAAATTATATATGCTTATTATAAAAAACTAATGTGGATTCCCCTAATATCATATTAAATAGCCAAGAACAAAGAAACAGTAAATCTCTCTCTCTCTCTCTCTCTCTCTCTCTCTCTCTCTCTCTCTCTCTCTCTCTCTCTCTCTCTCTCTCTCTCTCTCTCTAACTCTCTCTCTCTCTCTCTCTCTCTCTCTCTCTCTCTCTCTCTCTCTCTCTCTCTCTCTCTCTAATGTTAAATCTCTCTCTCTCTCTCTCTCTCTCTCTCTCTCTCTCTCTCTGTGTGTAATGGTAAATTTCTCTTTCAGTGTAATGCTGATTAGAGAGATGAGTTATCCATAGCCTCGAGTGTGTAAGGCTTCCCATGATCCACTTTTATTATTATAATTATAATTCTTTTGATTGGAATTTCAATTTGACATTAACTCACGTTCGTATCACATTCGAACAAAATCATTTGAAAATCTTTAATGTGTCTTGAAATCTATTTATACATTTACATCTCTATCTCAAGAAAAAAGTTTGAAATTAAAAAAAATGTAACAATATTAATTTCCTATCAGAATTTTGAAATAAAAGACACAATATTTATAATAAAGAAAAACATGAGACTACTTATCTCAAAGAAAGAAGATGAAATGTCGCTTGTTTTTTCATTCAAAATTAGAGTTCTATAAAAAAAAAAAAAAAAAAAAAAACAACATTTATTAGAGAGAGAATCTCATAAAAGAAAACGAAAGATCTCTTACTTTTTCATTCAAAATTAGAAAAGATGGAAGAAGATTGTTCTTAAAAGAAGTAGCAGCTTTAGAAAAAGAAGAATAAAAAGCAAAAAGAAAAAGAAAAAGAAAGCATAAAAAGAAATTCCCAAAGTCTTTTGAATTCAAAGAGAAGGGGACATTTATGCACTGGAAACAAAAGGCAGTATAAAGCTTCTCAATCTCTCATCATCCCTTTCAGCAGAACTCACAGGCACCAAGTGCAACCAGACTAACAAAAGTTATGCCACTGCATGAGTGGACAATTTATGGAGAATTAGAAGTGTGAGCCCAAAGATTGCAAAAAAATGAATGGGGCTATACTTTTTCTCACCAATCCAGTGGAAAATGACACACTGTCTCATGAAATTCTCTGAGAGGATGAGTAGTGCCCACATGGTGATGGATTCCACATTGTGTGGTCCTGGTAACAAATGTGGATCATTTATCCATACTTGCACAATGTTTGGCAACCTCTCCTGTACTTTCATGTCCCTTCATTGTAATTGTGCTCATACTAAAGCTAATCCTATCTGACCACAATCGTATTGGATAGAGTTTTTTATCACAATCCTGTGAAGGAAAACTAAAATGCTGGCCATGATTAATTCTGGTACACGAGATCTACCATTAGACAAACTCCTTTTTAGCACACAACTCTTATAAGGCTATTTAGAGTGTATTTAGAGCCTAAAATACAAAACTCTTGGTTAATGATTGTGCTGAGCCCGGGGGTGCTGGGATTTCAAATCAAACATGTTATATGCGTCACTAGGGGAAAGTTGAGAAGGCCGAGGGGATTTAAGAAGGGTTTTTTTTATTGCAGCCTGAAGCTTATGGGGCAGGCGATGTAGAGTTTATGATGAACAAGGTGGGTATGAGAATTCAGAAGTACTTTCTGAATGAGTTTAATAACTTCTTGGAGATATTACCCCCCCAGTGAGCAGGCGGAGCGGAAGGGTAAAAAGAAGAAAGGTAAAGCGAACCAGAATGGTTTGACAGGCTGATCAGGGGTTCCTTCTTTCGGAGGAGAACTATGCTGAGGATTGGTCCGACCACGGGCGGGCGGAAGAAGTGTGGTTTGGTTCTTCTAGGGCCGGGGCAAGATGGAAGGAGGTGGAGAGTTAGCGTCATAGGAGAGTACAACAGATCCGGTCAGACTTCTCTCTGTAATGTCAGATAAATCGCGTGGGCGTCTGAAGACTACACATAGCCGCCGTGAAGATGTTTGGATTTCGGTGACTCACTGTTGAAATTGAAAGGATCTATTAAAAACTTAAAGAACTTCATGATAATGAAATCATTTATCAAGGATTTAGAATCCATACATCTCAAGAACAAATATACATATAAATACATACCTGAAGCCATATGAAGGATTGATGAAGGTGGATTGATGAAGATCTCAGTCTCTTTCTTTTCTCCTTGCAAAAACCCTAATCTGTAAACACCTTTCTTCTCTCTGTCTCCTTTTCTTTGCACAAACCCAAAACTAAAAAAAATGATGGATGCACAAAAGGGGGGGTTTGTTTTCCTATAATGGAGGAGAGAAGAGGGTCTACGTATTGCAAATAACCATATGGAGAAAATCACCTATCATGGCCCTTAATCTCCCATATCATTATTAAACTTATACAAATGTAACCTTTATATTTGGGCATACATAAATATCAGTTAGGCTATGATTATGAAATCCAATTAACAATAAAAGGTTAGTGGGCCACTTAATGTGAGACTAACATTCTCCCACTTGGACCACTAGCCGATTACATTAAAACTTTAGAAAACAAACAAAAAGACTCATTTTAAAAATATTTGACTCCATTGGATTCCATACTGAAAAACTTTGACACGTGATCACGAATTTTAAAAAATAATAATAATAATAATAACTGATAAGCCCAAATAATGAGATACTGTAATACTGCAATTAGCTTGGACCACCAATGTGAGTCATAGCGGTTATACAACTTTTATGTCATACTCCCTTCTACGTACCACAACATTGATAACCTTCACTAATAGAGTCTATAACCAAAACGACCCCTGTAATTTGTCTTGTCAAGACTTTTCCTGTTTAACAAACATCCATACATAATATGTGCACACATAGTTGGATAACAGAAAATACAGAAACAAACTTTTATTGCGCAATAGTGTCAATTACATAAGCACCAAAACATACATTACAGATTACTCAAAAGACCCATTCTAATAACATGTTCTTTGAATGTCTTTGGAGGTAATCCCTTGGTCAATGGATCAGCAACCATTAGAGTGGTACTTATATTCTCAATTGACACCCGTTGTTTCTGAACTCTTTCTCTAACGACTAAGTACTTAAGTTCCATGTGTCTGGAACCACTAGAGTACTTACCATTCTTAGAGAAGAAAACGGCTGCTGTATTATCACAAAATATCTTCAGCGGCCTGGTAATAGAATCAACTACACCAAGTGCTGAAATGAAATTACGTAACCATAATGCATGACTTGTGCCCTCGAAACATGCTACGAACTCAGCCTCCATCGTGGATGAAGCAGTGATAGACTGCTTTACGCTCTTCCACGAGATTGCCCCACCTGCTAGCATGAATATGTAACACCCCACTCTCCGAATACGTACTTAGTTGCGTATTCATATTTTCTGATTGTATTTTTTGATTTACTTCTATATTTGTTTTGTATTATGAGTTATTTATATGATCGTTTTGCCTTGGATCTGGATTCGTGAACTCGGAGTCAGCCCTAGTCTGAACCGGGAACCCGATCCTAGAGTATTACTCGATTTAGTCTTTCTGTTATTCATATTTGACCGATTTCAGTTTCAAACATTATTTTCTAATATTTTAGATTTTCTATGATTTTCTGAAATTTTTCTGAATTAAGTTGAAAATCTTCAAAACCGGTGTCGACCAGTGCCACTGACCGATTCTCGAATTTTTAATTTACAAACGGAGTTGAATTTTAAGAAACGGCTTTCCTATAACTTCTTAAAATCACATTTTCTATCTAAATACTTTTTCTAAGAATTTTCTGAATTTATCGAAATTCCACTGAATTTGGTGTCGGCCAGTCTCACTGGTTGATTTCAGGAATTTTATTTTATAAATGGAATCAAATTTCTAGATTCCGCTTTCAAATTACTTCTTAGAATTATAATTTCTCCTTTCAGGCTTTTTTTGGGAATTTTCAGAATTTATCAAAATCCGGCAACTCGGTGTAGACCGATATTGACGGTTGACTTCAGGATTTTTATTTTTAAAATGGAATTGAATTCTGAAAACTGATTTCACCAAAAATCTTTATATAATATTTATTATTTTTGAGAATTTTTGAGAAGCTTTCCAAGCTACTTTATTTTTGGACTTTTCCGGAGTTTTCGGTGTTTTCCCCGATACCGGAATTTATCCAAATATTTTATTTCCTCTTTTTCTATTTTCTCTCTCCTCGCTAGACGCGAGTTCCACCTAACTCGGATTCAATCTTTAATGCAGTGATCCTCTCTATACTGCATTTAATGCATTTCATATCAACTCCCATCAAGTCATTATGACTTTCTCTCTCCTATGTTAAATCGCAGCTTTCGCATTTTCTTCTGGACGCGGCTTTAATTTCCGCGTTGGCTCCTTATTTGCCTAGACGCAGCTTTGGTGTCATGGGGACGCAACATTCTTTGGAATGAAACGCAAGTTTCATTTAAAAGATGGAAATGGCACATTATAATATTCATTTCCTTTCCATTATATAACCACCCCACTTCCTTCCTCTCTCTTATTCATTTTTCCTTCATCTCCTTCCCTGCAAACGTCCAGAACCCAAAAATGGCCACCTTTCCTTTCCTTTGGCCAACCATTCTCTTCACCTCCTCCATTTTCTCCACCACCAATTCCTCCACCTCTTTCTCCTCCATCTCCTCCTTCATTTCAACAACAACAACAACCACAACACCACCTCCACCATCTTCTTCTTCCTCTTCTTTTCCACCAAATAACCCATTTCCACCACCACCTTCTCCACCATCTCCATCACCACATACTCCACCTTGTCCACCAACGACCATGTCATCTTCCTCTCCTCGTCGTGCTCTTTCCGATGACCTATAGCTTCGCTCTCCGAAACCCCTTTTGCAAAATCTCATTTTTACAATTTGAACTACACTTGTACCACCATCTATGGCTTGGGCTTGGAGCCTTGGCCGCCTTCTCCGGCCATCTCCAGCCGCCGCCGGCGACCACCGGCCATGACCGGCTACCACCCCCTTATAACGCCCCGATCCGGCGGGTACGGAGACGTTACTGCGACGTATATACGCAGGTCAGAAATACCCTCACGTATATACGCTAAGTATCAGTACAGGCAAGAATCAGAGTACGGAAGCAAGTGGTGTATTATACATTCCAACACATGAGTACAATTACAAAGTTATCACCAGAGGTGATCCAATATTACATGAATATTACATCACTGATATGCGCAATTGCGAGATTACAAAGAGATGTACAAGTATGAACAGTACACAGGCACTCACGAGTTTACAAAAGGAAAACTCGAGAGGCACACAGGGGGGCCTGGAAGGATAGAGCTTCAGACGGTCTGCTGGGGATCCATGCTTCAGCTGCGCCACTCTGATCAGCAACTAGGGGAATCCACACGCTCCAAGCTTCATGACCTGGACATGAGGATCCAGGGGAGTCAGATGAAACTCCCCAGGCGAGTGGTGATACGAATGCCAAGTGGCGAGCAAGGATAAGCACATGGTATAATAAGATAAGAGCAGGTAAGGAGATGAGAAGTAAAGTAGATAGGGCAACACCAGATATCTCCTAAACTAACATAAAACCGATAAAAACCGATAAAACCAAATAAAATCGATCACGAGCAAAACTGATTGTACAAGCTTAGGTCACGGCCCCATGAGACTAGTACCTCGAAGGAATAATCCAAACAAGGAAACCCTCATCTATATACCTTTATCCCATGTCACCGTAATCCAAGCACATACAACCCGAGTTACAAAGCGGCACATCAAATTGTATATTAGCATCTTATTATAATTGGAGCCGTCTAAGTTCCAGGCTTCAGTATGTGTCCCATTCCACATACTTCCACTCACAACTTATATAGCAAGTTATTTGGAAACTGATAAAGATCGATGAATCATGTTTCGGATGGGTCCCGTACATGCCCGAGACAACGGTCCAGGAGTATCCGGTGCTGAGCCGGAACGTACCGCTAGGTACCGGGACTTATTCACGCCCGAACAGGAATAGAGTATCGCAGATCCCATAGAAATAGGCCTAGGGCGTGTACATACCCGGCAGGAATAAACAGGAGTAGGGGTGCCAGCACACCCCACGGAATCCCTGGTGGCTGCCAGGTGATCCCTCAAGTATGTGGCCACGCGCGGCTCGATAAGACCACCATAAACATGATTAATCAGGGCCCATCAGTTTCCCCCAAACCGGGTGCAAGTTGTCTTATTAGAATTTAATATGTGATTATCAATTTACGGGAATAGCAGGTACAAGACATGATCAGGAGTTCAGGAGTACATGAGTACTATAGATTCAGGTCACTGTATATATGATACAGGATAACAAGTACAAGATTCAAGTCACTGCATGTAATGCAGGATAACAAGTATAGTATTCCCGTAAATGAGACAATCACAGGTCAAGTATATCATGCCGGGTGTCAAGGATAGCATGACAAGATGGTGATATTAGACAGGTAACCAGTCATGTCAAGAGATTGATATCAGTCCGGTGGCAAGTCATGTCATAACAAGGGGTCTTGCCAAGTAGTAACATGTCTGGTGTCAGGTGATAACACATTAGTTGTCAGGTGGTACAAACAGGTGTTAAACAGTAGCATGTAAAATACATGTATGAAGTAATGGCATGGCATGTCAAGTGTTAACATATCAGGTAAATACATGGCATGTGATAGAATAGTAGCTGAGCACAATCAAGCGGAGCTGAGCAAGCTGGAGTGTACAGACAGCAAACAGTATTTAACACTGGAGCGTCTGGCAAGGTTACCGGGACAACTCGGCTTAAGGTGCGAGTAGGAATTCCGGCAGCATCTCGCCTAGATGAATCTAGTGGTAAAGCGCTGAACGCTGATCATGATAACCAGGCGGAGCTGAGAGACCTGACGGTCCCAATCACTTCCCTTTCGAGATAGTGAGAGACCGGACGCTGAATGAGAAACCTGACGATCCCAATCACGTCTCTTTCGAGATAGTGAGAGACCGGAGGCTGAAGGGTCCAGAGAAACCTGACGGTCCCAATCACGTCTCTTTCGAGATAGTGAAAGACCGGAGGCTGAAGGGTCCAGAGAAACCTGACGGTCCCAATCACGTCTCTTTCGAGATAGTGAGAGATCGGAGGCTGAAGGGTCGGGCACGCATAGTATAAAGCAGTAAAATACATCACAGGCATGGTATATGTACAACAATTAAACTACCCTAATACAAGCATTCGTCACAGAGCAATACATGTCCAGTCATTGGCACTCGGCCATACACAGATACAGGGACTCAGCCCAATACAAAATACATGAAAACATGGAGTAAAATACATGTCGACCCGACAAAGCGGGGAAACCCAAATGGAGGCGAGAGCGAGGACACTCGCCTAAATCACCGGAATGCCGAAAAGTCCGAAATCTATGGAACTCGCGCACACGCCATAATATAATATATAATTATGAAGAGAGAGAAAGTGAAGAGGAGAGAGAAAGAGACACAGGGAGACGCGGGTTTATGAGAGTGAGATGCGGGGGTCGCAGACGCGGGAGTCGCGTCGCGGGAATAGCAGACACGGTAATCACAGACGCGGGAGTCGCTTCGCGAAGATGCCATGAACGCGGGGTTCGAGACCCGCGTTCAAGTCAGGGTACGAGGAGAACACAGACGCGGGTATTATCTCCGCGTCGTGTTGACACGAGAGGGACACAGACGCGGGCCTGAACTCCGCGCTGCGTCGATACAAGAACGCGAAGGCCGCGTTGAACAGATGCCAAGAACGCGAAGATTCGCGTTAAGGAGTTGCCTGGACGCAGGGGTGAGATCCGCGTTAGTAATTAATAGAGAGAGACAAGGAGATAAGGAGAGACAGTACAGGAGAGAGAAAGAGATTCCTAGAGAGAGAATCTAGAGAGAGAAAGAGTGAGTTAGAGGGAGGAGAGAGAATCTAGAGAGAGCTTGTAATGGGAGGAGAGAGAGAAAAGAGAGAGAGAAGAGGGCAGGAGAGAGAGAGAGGAGAGAGAAAGTCCAGGAGAGAGAGAGATTGAGCAGGTGAGAGAGAGAGAGAGTTGAGAGAGAGGAGAGAGAGAGAGGGACAGGAGAGAGAGAGAGGTCAAGGGGGAGAGGGAGAAAGTGAGAGAGAGAGAGGGGGAGAAAAGAAGGAGAGGGGGGCTGTTGCCCCCCTCAGCCGTGCACAGGGGCCCAGGGGCCCCTCCTTGGCCGCTCACGGCCGCCGGCACGCCGCTGGCGGCGCCCAGGTCCGGGCTGGCGCCGGCCACCCCAAAGAAAGGAGAAAAAGAGGGGATTTGGGTTTGGAGGTGGAGAAGTTTTGTGGTGGTAGAAGAGAAGGTGATTTTGGTGGTGTTTTGAGGAGGTGGTGGAGGAATTGGATGAGATGGGAGGAGGAGGAGGTGTTGGGTGTTGTTATTTGGGTGGAGAAGAAGGTGGTGGTGGAGGTGATTTGAAGAAGATGATGAAGAAGAAGAAGGTGAATTTTGGAGGGGCTTTGAGGAGGAAGGAAGTGGAGGTGATGGTTGATGAAGATGGAGGAGAGGGGGCTCGCCGGAGTTGGGGGTCCTCGCCGGCGTCGAGGTGGCCGGAGCGCCGGCGGTGGTGGTTGGGCGTCGGCCTTCTCCAGGAGAAGAAGGAGGGGAAAGAAATGGGGAGAAGAGAAAAAGAAAGGAAAGAAAAAGAAAAGAAAAAGAGAAAGAAAAGAAAAAGAAAAGGGGTGATGATGGAGGGATGTGATGGATGGGAGAGAGGGATGGAGTGAAGGGATTGATGGGAAAGGGGTAGGTGGCGCCCACGTGGAGGGGAGTGGGCTGCGGTTGGTGGAGAAAAGAAGAGAAAAGAAAGAAAGAAAGTAAAAGATTTGATAAAATAGTAATATTATAATATGGTCGCGAAATATCGACTGTTCCAGAAAAATCCCCAAAAATACCCAGAGGTAGAAAACGTCATCCTGAGGAATAATATGAAATCGGTTTTCAGAAATAAAATCCCGTTTTCAAATTAAAAATCCGAAAGTCAACCGCCTATACCGGTCTACACCGGGTCGGCCGGATTTTGATAAATTCTGAAAAATCCCAGAAAATGTATTAAAGAATAAAATATGATTTTAAGAAGTAAAGTGAAAGCGGAATTTAAAAATTCAATCCCGATTGTAAACTAAAAATCCTGGAATCAACCAGCGATACTGGCCGATACCGAATCCGGTGGAATTTTCATAGATTCATAAAATTCGCAGAAAAAGTATTTAGATAGAAAATGTAGTTTTAAGAAATAATATAAAAAGACACTTCTAGTAATTCCAATCGGTTTATAAATTAAAAATCTGGGAGTCGGTCAGCGGCACTGGTCGACACCGGTTTTGAAGATTTTCAACTTAATTCAGGAAAATTCCAGAAAATCATAGAAAGTCTAAAATAATTAAAAATGATGTTTAAAACTAAAATCGGTCAAATCAGAATAGCGAAAAGACCAAATCGAGCAATTCACTAGGATCGGGTTCCCGGTTCAGATTAAGGCTGACTCCGAGTTCACGAATCCAGATCCAAGGCAAAACGATCATATAAACAACTCATAATACAAAACAAATACAGGAAGTAAATCGAAAAATACGATCGAAAAATCTGAATACGTAACTAAGTACGTATTCCGGGAGCAGGGTGTTACACCCCTTCTCTTCTTTCCTTTCCTTCTTTCTTTCTTTTCCTTCTTTCTTTCTTTCTTTCCTTTCCTTTTTCCTTTTCCTTCTCTTCTCTGTTTTTCTCCCCACATGCGTCTCTCTCCCTGTCAAAACCTGCGTCTTACTCTTTCCCTGCGTCCCACTCTCTCTCTCTTTCCATGTCTCTCTCTTTCTCTCCGTTGATTGCTAGACGCAGCTCACTCCCGCGTCCAAACAATTCCTTAACGCGATCCAGGCGTTCTTGTATCGACGCGACGCGGAGCCCATGCCCGCGTCTGTGTCCTTCTCGTGTCAACACGGGACGTTTCCCGCTACGTCCCTGAGATTACCCTTGGTGACTTGGGCTCCCAGAAGGTATACCTCCATGATGGACATGATAGGGCGGTTCTCGGCCTGTTCCCCGGGTCGCGCAAGTCTGAGCTCCCAGTTGGAGAGATACTAAAACTCGGCACTACCTTCCTCAACGCGTTTATGAAAGCGGAGGGTGATTTTCCTGTTGAGTTCCGTGCGCCCGGGTGGGTTCATTCCACCGAGAAGTATTGGTGGCGCAGGATGGTGAGCTTCGTCCTTACCGATCTTGGAGATCTGCTGGAGCATGTGGGACTGTACCCAGCAGTCAGGACCGTGCAGTATGGCATCCCGCCGAGTTCTCAGAACTTCTTCGGGGTCCTTGAGCGTTACAATTCTTTGACGGGGACATTCTTCACCCCAGTAGGAGAGATGGGCCTTGCACTGCATGAGTTGCATGAGGTCTCTGGGATGGTAACAGGGGATTCTCCCTATGAGGAATATGTCCCAACCACTGAGGAGCTCAACCTTATGAAGAAAGGGTCTCCTCAAATGTACGAGACTTATTGGGAAGTGCTATGTCATTTCCATATTTGCGGCCAGATGACCACTTGGAGGTCGGGAGGAATCAAGCAGCTGTCTTGGGCCAGTTACTTGTTCAACAATGTCAACAAGAAAGACCATCCACTAACCCGACTGGCTCCCAGCTCCGACGAGGAGATTGACGACAGGATCGCCCAGGCTCCTGAAGGCTTCTACGCCACAGTTTCGAACGAGGACGGTTTCGAACCTGACATGGTCTTCGAAAGCTTTCACCATCAAGCCCGGACCCCTATCTCCGATCGAGTATTGTTGGCGGGCTTTTTAATGCTGTGGCTGAAGCGTTGTGTGGTGCCCACGCTGCCACATGAAGTCATTGTTGCCGACGTGGTGTACCCGGCGGTGCTCCTGGCCTATGGCAGTCCCATAGCCCTTCTTCCGGCCGTGGCGGCTGGCATTTAGAGCGGGTTGCGGGCGTTAACCCAGGCTTTCTGCGAACCCGGGAAGGCTGTTGACTCCCATGGCAAGCCGATCCTTGACTCAGAGGGGAAGCCGACGGTGAAGCGCCCCAACCCTCGGATCGAGCTGCCTTATACGTACCTCATGGCTTGGTACGTGATGCACTGCCCTTCCCTGATGACACCGGTGCCTTGGAGTGAGGGTTTCGCCCCTTTTGTACAGCGGTTGGAGGGTTCGGACTGGCGTAATACTTATATGTATTTCGTCCGGAAGTGCATTTCAGATGCTTCAAACTACCAGCTCAATCGCTGCTTCCCCGAGATCCCTGGTGCATCTTTCGGAGATCTATTTACTGATTTCGCGGGCCCAGATGACTTTACGAGGTTGTCCACGGGGGTCTTCTGGTGGTTGATCAACATTCGGCCCGGATATGTGCTTTTCCGGTAAGGGACTTCATGCACAATCGAGCCGTACATGCCGAATCGTTTCGCCCGACAGTTCGGCTACGATCAACTCTACGTCGGCAATCCCAATGCTCAACTCGCCTTCGAAGGAAACTTGTTCGAAGGTGCTCGGGCTTGGTACTACAGTGTGGCCGGAGGGACAGGAGCAACTTTCCGTCTGCCTATCGAGGGATCAAAGTGCCGTATGAGCTTCAGCTTCTGCTCCTGGTACTTCCAAGTCATCCAGACACCATACTTTGTTCCGGAGTATTCATGCATTGAGAGTATCAATGCAAATCTCGAAGCAAGGTCGGAGTCCGATAAACGCTCGCGAGGCGTCGAGCAGTACCTGAAGGCTCTGAGGGAGGTCGGGAGAAGGTCAAGGGAGGAGCCGCGAGCAACAAGGGCGGATCCGCGACCAACCAGAGCTCGACAGGTGGTGGGCAAGCGTCGTCAAGGCTCTACTTCCATTGCTGAGCCTGCCCCAAAGAAGGTTCGAAGAGACTTGACGGCTGCAGTCTCTCGATCTGCGGACATCCCTTCTGGTGTTGGGGAGCCGAGGGAGGGAGAGGTGGACAAGGATGACACTCCCTTGGTCCATGCCCGCAGGTTACACCGCAGGAGCCTCAGGATTGCAGAGGAAGGGGAGCCTGTTGGCAGACCCACCGCCACTGACGAGACCGGGCAGCTCGAGGTCGATATAATGAGCGGATGCGATGTTGAGATTCTGGGGATCTCAGCTCAGCCTGAGTCTTCCTCAGCTCAGAGGAGGGATGAGGCACAACAGCCTGGGTCTCCTTCTGTCTTCATCTCCAGTCCTCGGATGGTTGACCCCAGCCCTACCACTGGGGTGTTTAGAGACAAGGCTCCGGCTACCGAGGCCTCTCACGTTGAACTGTCGTCTTCCTTATCCGCAGAGGAAAGCGATTTTGAGGATGAGGTCGACTATGGTGACGAACCCGCTCCTCCTGATCCGAGCAAATTCTCACACATCTCGGAGGAGGAAATACATGGGTGTGGGCCGGCGATGACGTCACCACCAGTGGTTGCTGCTGCTGAAGGTACTCTTTTCACCTTCTGACCCGATTTCCCTTTTCATTATGAAGAGGAGGCTTTAATCATTCTCCTTTTATGCTGCAGGATTGGCTGAGGATACCGAGGCTGCAACCTCCTCGCATATCAAGGAGATGGTGCAAGAGTTGACCCAGCCGGAAGGAGTTGAGACTCTAGCTGCCGAGGCAACTACCGAAATCGGGGAGGCTTCTACTCTGCAGGAAGAGGAGGCCATTACTGAAGTCAGGGAGATTTCTCCTCTGCAGGGTTCGCCCAAGGATTCGACATCTCTGGACCTCCAGCTTGGTAAGGAAGTTTTGATGTCCCGGATGTTTCTCTTTTTACCATTCTGGCTAATGTTGAGATAACTTGCAGAGAGAACCGAGGGGGCCCAGGTAGAGAGTCTGACGGTCAGTGTCCCTCCGGAAGGCCACACGGCCCAAGCCTTGGCTGAGGTTTCTGAGGAGGTCGAGCTCACTACCCTGTCATCGGCTGTGGAGGTTCCTGCAGAGGTGGTACCCCCAGAAGCACCAGTGGCTGCTTCTGCTCTTGCCGTACCCGTGGTCAGCTCAATTCTTGCACCAACAGAGCCGATCTACATCCCCCACCCCGTGATAGAGAGGGGATCGGGAAGCACTTCGGGTGATGATATCATGGAGCTTTTGACAAGCCAGGCGGTGCAGCAGTTCCTTACCTCGATGCGAACATGCATCGATTTCGTCCTGACTAGGGGTAGCTCCCTTGACTTCGCCCAGATGTTTCTCGGAAACCAGGTTGAGAACATCAAGTTGGCCGGAGGCCCTTCGCTAGCTCAGGCGAGTCAGCTGCTGGTGGATCAGCTGGGACAGCATTTGAGAGAGCTTCGGTCCCTGGAGGATGATGCTGGTTCATCCCACGAAGCCCAAGAAACGCTGAACAGGCTCCTTGTTGCTCAAGAGCAGGAGCGAAGAGAGGTGGAGGAGAAGATCACCGATAGCACTCGTCTTCTTGAACGTGTCCAGGCTGATCACCAAAGGCTGGCGATTGAGTCCGAGGAGTCAGAGGCGATCATACAGGCCGCAAAGCAGGCTATCCTTGACTCTCGGGCTGTTATAGCCAGGGCTGAGGCCATGATTGTCTTCAACGAACAGAGGCTTGCTACCTCTAAAAAGAGGCTAGCGGAGTTAGAGGTCGCCAAGGCGCAAGCTGAAGCGGACCTCTCTGTTCGTTCGTCCGAGCTGGAATCCCTCCGAGTGCAAGCGCAGGGATTTTTGTCTGAAGCGGATCTGCGGGCCCGAGCTCTCATGGAGGTTGAGAAGGCGCGTCAACATAAGATACATCGCCTTAGAGAGCAAATCCGTTCTTTGGCGGATCAGGACTTGTAGCCTTCTCTTTTTTTTTTAGAAAAGGACACTCTGCTCACTAAGAGTGTTTTGTATTAATTTTTATCATTTTTGATATAATAAAAGTCTTTGAAGTTTTTGGTTCCACCTCCTTTGTTGCCTTGACCTCTTGATCACAATCTTTGATTAACTGACTGTGAATGCTGAACTTAGGTGAGACTAAGTTCTTTAAGTGAAACGCGACGTTTGACCCATGGGACCTTAGGTAGAACTAAACCCTTTTGATGAGACGCGGCATTGGTTCATAGGGACTTAGGTAGAACCGAGTCCTTTTGATGAGACGCAGCGTCAATTCATAGAGAGACGCGGTCATCAGTTCATAAGGACTCAGATAGAACTAAGTCCTTTTGATGAGACGCAACGTGAATTCATAGAGAGACGCGGTCATCAGTTCATAAGGACTCAGATAGAACTAAGTCCTTTTGATGAGACGCAGCGTGAATTCATAGAGAAACGCGGTCATCAGTTCATAAGGACTCAGATAGAACTAAGTCCTTTTGATGAGACGCAGCGTCAATCCATATGGAGACGCGGCCATCAGTTCATAAGGACTCAGATAGAACTAAGTCCTTTTGATGAGACGCAGCGTGAATTCATAGAGAAACGCGGTCATCAGTTCATAAGGACTCAGATAGAACTAAGTCCTTTTGATGAGACGCAGCATCAATCCATATGGAGACGCGGCCATCAGTTCATAAGGACTCAGATAGAACTAAGTCCTTTAGATGAGACGCAGCGTGAATTCATAGAGAGACGCGGTCATCAGTTCATAAGGACTCAGATAGAACTAAGTCCTTTTGATGAGACGCAGCGTCAATCCATATGGAGACGCGGCGGCGTCAGCTCGCAGAGAGAAACGAGACTTTGAGTAACGCGAGTCTGTCCTGCCAATGAAGACGTGACGCGAGGGACGCAGCCTTGTGTATTTTCCCATTAATCTCAGAATGGGCTAAGTCTTTTGCTGAGTCAAGTGCTTTCCCTTAAACTGGGCCCTGTTTGCTGAAGGGACGCGATTCTGAGTTACGCGGACTTTCCTTTGGAACGCAGGTGGACGTCATTCATTCCGAAAAAGGAGACGCGGGTTCCAGGACGCGGTTTTCCCATCTGCGTATGATGTAACTTCCAGGCGTTACATGCGGCCTGACATAAAGATTTTATGAGATCTTTGAACGTCAAGTCTGTACTGACGATTGAAAGTCAAGTCTTCACTAGCGATTGGGAAACCGGGTCATCCGTTGTTTCACGCGTCGGTTCTTTATTGAACTGGGGTGTTAATACCCTTTAATGTAACACCGGCGCTGGCAGTTGGAGACCAGCGTCTTCAACATTTCCCGAAGCGACCCTTCACGCGTCAGGTCCCATTGGACTTTGACTATCGTGCGGCCATTAAGGCCGACGGTTCCCATTGATGACCCATTAATGATGGTTACCAGGAGCGGCCTATAAATAAGGGTTCGCCTTCTTTAGCAGTCCCGATTTTAGACCATTTTCCCTTAAGAGAACGATTGCTCTGAGAACTTCCGCTTTCTTCAGAGTTTCTAACAGGGGCACTGTCTTCATGGATGAAGACGACTCCAGGGAAGAAGATGACCCAGAGCTTTCATGCTTCTGTTTGGTCTCTTCAGGACAAAGTGTCTCCCTGATCACCTTCCATGTCCATATTCTGATGCAGAGAGTTAAACTCTTGACAGAGGCCTCTGCTTGCATGCCGTCCCGACTTGCCGTGATGTTTCTAGTCTACCCAAGTTTGCACTTTGGCATCATCATCTGGGTTTCCTCATGAAGTCTGAGTTGGTGCATTCCTTCTGGAATTTGCGCCGCCGACTTAAACTTCCTTGGACGTGAGTACAGAAGTCTTTGGCACTTGGTGCTGACTTTGTTCATGAAGCTCGCGTTTTAAGGCCACTGACTTGAATGAATTCCAACTCGGGCTGAGGGTTTCAGACCCGAATTTTGCAACCCCTGTTCCCTCGACAGGGAGATGGCAATTTTCGGCGTCTGAGTCCTTTTCGCGCCTTGTGTTTTAGGCGCGGGCGCAAAATGAGACCGCGTTTGAATCCTGTGTGTTGGCACAGTTTTGATTCGCGTCTGCTTCTGTTGACGCGGTATTTTGACTCACTGCGCGGGCTCGTTCCCGCGTCTGAAGTCTTCGACAATAGCCGCGTTTGTCACTTAGTTTTCTTTGTTGAAGTATACTAAATTCCAGATTTTCTAACCCCCTTGTTTATTCCTTGTAGGTAGGCTTGATCGTCCTTTTTCAGGTTCGCTGGGCCCCTTTAAGAATATTTCAGCCGGCGGACTTGTTCGACGTTCGTCCACAAGGGAATATATTATGGTCCTCGTCGTCCACAAGGGAATATATTATGTCCCTGACGAGGACTCGACCCTCGCCAAGGTCTCTTCAGATCCACTGCACCGGTCATGCCTGCTGGCAAGAGATGGTCAGGGTAAGTATGGCGGCGAGGGGGCTACGGTGAATAAGGTGGCAGATAGAATCCTCTTCCTCTCCCACTCCAGAAGTAACATCGAGGACTCCTCATGTCTGCTGGATGGTCTGCTGGGGAAAGAGATGCTCATGAATGAAGGGTTGCAGGACTTTCTGCTGCCACCAGACCTCAAGAACACCAGTGCTCTTAGCTTAGTCAGCTAGGGCTCTTTCGGTGTTTACATCATGCATTGTGGTGCAACCAGCTTCTGATCGTGGCCACAATTTGGCACTTCTTCAGCCACCGTGCACTTGGAATTAGATGCGGCTTCAAGGAGTGAGTGCAACTTCTGAGAGAGAGAGGGACTTCTTTGTACTCCTTATTTGTAACACTCAATCTTATTGTATAAGAGAGCGTTTTTACTGTAACACTCAATCTTATTGTATAAGAGAGCATTTCGTATCACTTTCATATGCTTGGAAATAAATAAAAGTGACACTTTTCTTTTTGCCTCTTTCATTGTCTTTGAACTTTTTGTCTTCAGTTAGACTCATAGAAGCAGAAAATCTTTGATTTTGTCAAAATTATGATGATAATCTTAATAAGTCAAATTTTGTAGGGAAAGATCCTATTTCAGAAACTTTCACAATACTGTCAGAGGTGTAATATTAACTTGACAGAGATGAAATAATTTTTTGGTGGACCTGCCACTTTATAAGAGAAAATGACAAGTAGAATTGGTACCCCAGGGAGGGTGAACTTTTATCAAGTGTTTGGGATTAACTTGATTGAGCTTAGCTGGGGATTTGATAAAAACACTGTTGATGGTGTAGTATTAACCTAACAATATTTTTAGGTAGACTTGTTATTCTGTTGAAGAGAATAACAAGTGAGACTAGACTCGTGGGGAATCTAGAAAAATTTGTTACCGTTAGAGGTGTGATATTAACTTAACGGGTTGAAAGTGGTCTTGTCAGAAGTGTAATGTTAACTTGATAAGGATGTGAGTCAGAGGTGTGATATTAACTTAACTCAGAAGTGTCACTGTCATAGGTGTAATGTTTAACTTGACTGTGAGGGTAATGCTAGAGGTGTAATGTTGAACTTGGCATTGGTCATCTCGGCTTGTATAAGGAAGTCCGAGGGAAAGTCATGGCCATAGGTGTATTGTTTAACTTAGCCATGACTTGATGCTAGAGGTGTAATGTTAACTTAGCATCATCCATTTCAGCTTCAATATGGAAGTCTGAAGAAAAGTGACTGTCAAAGGTGTAATATTAAACCTGACAGAAACTTGATTACTATTTAGAGGTGTGGTGTTAAACTTTAACAGTAATTTGTCAGAGGTGTAATATTAACTTGACAAAGATTGACTCATGATAAGAGCAATTTGAGGACCTGTCATTCTATTGGTTAGAATTGACAAGTGAAAATTTGAAGTGCCAGAGGTATAGTGTTAACTTGGCAAATTTGAAAGTTCGATATTCCGTGTAGAGTTGACAAACAAAATTTGTACTCGACAAGGAATATTGAAAAGTTTCCATTACCAGAGGTATAGTGTTAACTTAGTAACGGTTGTATTTTGTAGACCTACCATTCTGTGGATGAGAATTGGTAAGGGATTTTGGAGGAAAGAGTGGAGCCAAGTCCACTTAGGATTTTTAGCAAACCCTCAGCTATCAACGGATTTGAGGTGCCTTTACCAACTACCGTTTGAGTTGGGATAGCCATGCTATTCCCCTCAGCATGATGAGTTGTCGAAGACTTATGTTGGGCTTAGAAGCCAACGTTTTCCTCTATCCTTAGCCGTCGGGGGCGTCGGATGTTATAATGAAGAAATTCTTCTTACTTTGATCAGAGGTGTACTTTTAACTTGATCAGTGGAAGAATACCATCTAAGGATAATATTTTTTCAGGAACCTGCCATTGATCGGCATCATGAGTGTATCGCCATTTGAGGTTATGAGGCGATATGACCCATTTGAGTAGACTGACTCTACTACAAATGGTCCTTCCCATTTGGGTTGGAATTTTTCTTTTGTCTTGTGCGTCATTACCATGGGTCTTCTGACGGCTAAGACAAGATCGCCTTTTTTGAAAGTTCGCATTTTAACTTTCTTGTTGAAGGCTCTGGTAATGCGAGCTTGGTAGAGCTCGATTTGTTGTTGGGCCTGCAGACGTTTATCATCTAAGGCCTCCAGTTCCTGGAGTCGCTGTCGATGCTTCTCCTCTGTTGTCATCTCCGCTGTCAAGGCGACGCGTAGAGATGGAATTTGGATTTCCAGTGGGAGCACGGCTTCACATCCATATACCAAAGAAAATGGCGTGGCTTTAGTTGGGGTTCGCACAATTGTGCGATAGGCCCATAAGCATTCACCTAGTTTGTCGTCTCAGTCCCGTTGACTTTTCGAGACGAACTTCTTGAGAAGCTTGCCAATAGTCTTGTTGAAAGCTTCTGCGAGGCCATTAGCGGTAGGATAGTATGCCGTTGAGGACACACTCTGGATTCTGAACTTAGCGCAGAATCTTTGGAAAGCCTGGCTGATGAACTGAGGTCCATTGTCATGGACGATTCGCCGAGGTACACCGAAACGGTAAATAACATGATGTTTCACGAACTTGATCACGTTAGACGATTTTACCTCCTTCAAAGGGATGGCTTCGGCCCATTTAGAGAAGTAATCGGTTATTGCCAAAATAAACCGATGTCCTTTTGATGATGGTGGGCTGATAGGGCCAACCACATCTATCCCCCACATTTCAAATGGCCAGGTAGAGGTTGTAGAGTGGAGATACCCTGGTGCTTGATGGATGAAATCGCCATGCACTTGGCAAGCGTGGCATCTTTTAGCATAGGTGACGGCGTCGGCAACCATCTTGGGCCAATAGTAACCCAATCTTTGGAGTCGATGTGCCAGTTTTGGGCCAGGTTGGTGGGCTCCACACATACCGTCGTGGGCTTCTCTCAATACCTCTTGGGCTTCTTTTGGTGAAAGGCACCGGAGTAAGATCCCGTCATGCGATCGACGATACAATGTTCGCGTAATCGCATTATAGTAGAATTTGGGGGCTTTCTTTCGAATGGCAGCCGCCTCTTTGGTGTCTTCAGGGAGAATGTCGTATAAGACGAAATCAATGTAGGGGAATCGCCAGTCTTTAAGCTCCGGACCGGTTGACAATTCCAGTGCTTCTTTGCCTTGACAATCTCCCTTTGACTCCTGATAGCCCTCGAGAACATTTCTCGGGCAATACAGGTCGTGGCTGTAGACGAATATCTTCTCCATTGCTCCGGCTGGAAGAGCTAAGGAGGCCGCGAGGGATGCGAGTGCATCCGCGTGCGCATTTTGCCTGCGCAGTACATGGTCGATGTAGAAGCTTGTAAATCCCTCGGCCATGCGGATAGTTGCGTTGTGGTAGGGTACTAGGTCCTCATGTCTGACTTCGTACTCCCCGCGAACTTGGCTGACGATGAGTTTAGAATCGCCGTATGCCTCGAGATTTTTAACGCCAATCTCATCGGCGAATTGCATCCCAATCAAAAGAGCGTTGTACTCCGCCACATTGTTGGAACAAGGCTCAGTTAATGAGACAGCTCGGGAAATCACATAATTTTGTGGGGATACGAGTACTACTCCTACCCCCGCTACTACGTGTCCCTTTGGGCTTGTTCTTGATGCACCGTCGAAGAAAAGTTGCCATACTTGACTTTCGAACGATGTCTGAGTCAGGCAGACTTCAGCAACTTCATTTGGGAGATCCTCGTAGACTTTGGCTGCCCTCGGATCTGGGTGCTCGGCTAGGAAATCCGCCACTGCTTGTCCCTTAATGGCCTTTTGTGGTAAAAAGTGCATCTCATATTGGGAGAGCAATATGGCCCATTTTGCCAGCCGGCCGTTTAATGATGAAGGCTTAGTCATAAGTAACCTCAGGGGTTGACTTTTGATATGACGTTTATAGTTTGGCCTACCAGATAGTGCCGCATTTTCTGAATAGCGAACACTAATGCCAAACATTCCTTCTCGATCGGGTTATACCGATGTTCGGCTCCGATCATTGTTCTACTCAGATAGTAGATTGCTTGCTCTCGTCCTTGGTCGTCGTTCTGAGCTAGTAGAGCTCCCAAAGAATGATCCATTGCTCGAACGTATACCAGGAAAGGCTTCCCGGATACCGGAGCTGCAAGGACTGGTGGTTGGGTGAGGTATTGCTTGATTTCCTCGAACGCTTGTTGGCAAGCGTCATCCCAAATGAATGAGACACCCTTTTTCATTAACTTAGCGAAGGGTTGGCATCTTCTGGAGAGATTTGAGATAAACCTGCGGATGTACGCCAATCGTCCTTGCAATCCCCTGAGTTCTTTGAGATTTCTCGGGGGTTGCATCTCCTGGATAGCGTGGACCTTTTCCGGGTCCAAGTGAATTCCGGTGGATGTTACAACAAATTCTAAGAATTTGCCACTGGCCACCCCCAGGAAGGACTTTGTGGGATTCATCTTCAATTGATGAGCCCGCATGATGTCGAAGACCACCTTCAGGTCCGCTATGTGATCACCTTTAGTGCGGCTTTTTACCGCGATGTCATCAACATAACATTCCACCGTTTTGCGTATTTGCTGATGGAAAATGGCGTTCATGGCCCTTTGATAGGTTGCCCCTGCATTTTTCAGTCCGAAGGGCATGACAGTATAGCAATATACCCCTAGAGGTGTCCTGAAGGAGGTATGCTTTTCGTCATCAGGATACATTTTAATTTGATTGTATCCTGAGAATCCATCCATGAAGGACATTCGTTCGAATCCACAAGTGTTGTCAATCATGACATCTGTGAATGGCAATGGGAATTCGTCTTTGGGGCAAGCCTCGTTTAGATCACGGAAGTCGATGCAGATCCGGATCTTCCCGTTCTTCTTGGAAACTGGGACAATGTTGGCTACCCAGTCAGGATGTTGTTCTTCCCTGATGAAGCCAGAATCAATAAGTTTTCTGACTTCTGATTGAATTGCCTCCATTATCTCTGGACGGAACCGTCGCTGCTGTTGTTTGACAGGTTTTGTGTCCGGATTGATGTTGAGGCGATGCATAGCCACCTGAGGATCGAGTCCTGGCATGTCCTCATAATTCCAGGCAAAGACGTCTATATATTCTTGTACAAGAGATATTAGATCCTTCTTCTCCGAAGGTGACAGGCCGTCACTTATGAAGATGGGCTTAGGGTTAACCTCATCTCCTAGGTTGATCTGAACAACCTTGTCTTCTGTGGGTGGCTCGCGCTGTTCAAAGCGAGTGTCCCAAAGAGCATTTAAATATTTGATCCAAGGATCTGTATCAAATTGGATCATTTCTTCATTTTCATCTTCCAGGTGGCTTGTCGAAACCATGTTCACTGAAAGTTCCTTGAAGATGTTGCCGACACTGACATCTGACTCCCAAGATGATGTGTCTGAAGAGTAATCGTTGCTCAACAATTCTTGAGAATCGGAGGCTGATGGGACCGGAGTCGATACATAGCCCAACCCCCGGCGTGTTTGATGATAATAATCAGGGGCCTTCCCTTTCGGCACAAAGGATCGAAGCAGCGTCCTCCTTCCTTTGCCGAAGTTCAACCCGGGTCTGTTGGTCAGGTCGTACCCCATGCATCTCATCATTTTGAGTGCTTTTGGTTCATAATGACCGAACTGAGGGGACTCCTCCTCACTTCCCGAGTCTTCGCAGGACATTGGCTCAGACGAGATTCGCCCAAAAAGAATTGGTTTTTGGCCTTTTCGTCTTGCTGGAACCATAAATATAGATTCTTGCGCATTACCATTATCTTGGTATGTCTCGAAGGACGACTTCACTGGTACATGCAACGATGTCAAAGAATCTACTGCCGACCAGGGGTCATCGTCTACTTCGGTGCTAGTGTCTGATGGTACTGAATCAGAAGCAAACACAGAAAAATACGCAAAATCTAAATCTTCATTAATATACCAACCGCCTACATCGTCGGTGGTATTATCAACATCGAGCTTATTGGTGCTCTTTACAAGTGGTTCTAACTCCCACATGCACTCTTCTTTCTCAGGCTCGGTGTCAGCTTCGTTACCAGAGTCTGGCTCCTCTGGTCGCGGGACTTCATCCGTCTCCACCGGATCTTGGTACAACAAAGAGTCAGTGAAATAATTCTCGACCCCTTTGAACAGATACCTTTCGGCAATCAACGTCTGCACCTTTCCACTCCCGTCAATGTATTTGATGACTTGGTGGAGAGTGGAGGGAACGATGGAGTTGCGGTGAATCCACGGTCGTCCTAGCAATAGATTGTAGGAAGTGTCGGCGTCGATGATGTAGCATGTCACTTCCGACTTGAGGCTTCCAATTTGGCATTTGAGCTTGATTTTCCCCATCGGACGGGTCTGGTTGGCATTGAACCCATAGATAGTTGTCTGAGTAGGGCTCAAGCGATGAGTAGGAATGCCCAGATGCTGCATGACCCGGCGAGGCATGATGCTCAATGCGGACCCTGGATCTACCTGAATGCGGTTCACCTCGAACGATCCGATATACCCTGTGAAATATAGGGGTCGATCATGCTTCCCTTTAACCTGCATGTCATCTGCTGTGAAGGTAATGCAGGGAGCGTTTGGGGAGGCGTGGAGGCAATCCTCTACATCTTCCTCCTTCGGCACCTGGGTCATGAAGACCTCGGCATTTGCCAGAGCTTCTTGTAGAGCTTCTCTGGTTGACTTTGATAGTCTAAGAAGTTCATACAAGGTAATGCATGCCGGGATGTTGGCTAGTTGAGCCAGGACATCAAAGCGGTAAGGTGTCGTGGATCCTTCCGCCATACCTTTCGAAAGAACTCGAGAAAATCGAGTTTCTTTCTGTTTCTCCACAGGTTGTCTTGTGGAGGGCTTGGTTAGTTCTGCAGCTGGTTGTGGAGGGGTTGTCGCCGTTTCGCCATACTGCTTCAAGTAGGGCTGTTCCGAACGGGTTCCCGCCATCGATTGATTGGGCTCTGTGGCCAAGACTATTATTTCCTCCTCTGAGTCGGTTAACGAGGGAACATCAGTCTCGGCTTCTCGAGAGGAGGCACCCACCACATTGCAGGATGAGGCCTTTGCCTTGTCTTTAGATTTCCTGTTGGTCACAGTAGTCCATTGCTGTTCATTGACAAGGTCAGGGTGGACCCACATGATTTCCCCTTGAGGTGTAGGGACGGGTGCCAAGCCTTTTGCTTGCTGCTGGTGAGGGTCTGTGTTGACCACTCTCAGCTCTCCTCTTGGAATAGGGGCCACCCTCGCAGGCGTTGGGGGTTGTCTTCTGAACTGGAGAACTGACGTCACATTAGCCGTCACCTTCTTCTGCTCTGGTCGGAGCTTTAACACCTCCGCGTCAATCAGAGCTTGAAGGATGTCCTTGAAGACGTAGCAGCTCTTAGTAGGGTGCCCCAGCATCCTGTGGTACAAGCAATAGGTGGGATTGTCGGTCTTGCCGACTTCCTCGGGGCGCCTAGCTTCAGGGAGCTTCAGTCGGTTGCTCTTGTTGAGTAGTTTAAAGAGTGAATCGACATGTTCCTCCTTGAAGGAATATTGCTTGTTGGCGCGTGGCTGGCTTGAAGAGCCACTCGCCTTGCTTGATTGAGGCTTGGCGGGAGATTTGGTCTCCGTTGTCAAATTATCCTTCCGCTTTGTTTGGAGGGATGTGTCTGGCGCACGCCTTGTCGACCTTTCTGGCCTAGTCTTACCTTCCTCTGCTCTGACGCGGGCGACAATCTCCTCAGCCTGTTCACCTTGTTGGACTAATTGCTTCCAGGTGCGGCTTTCAGCAACTCCTATTTGAGTAAGGAGTGAGGTTTGGAGATTGTGGCGGCATGTTTCCACCAGGGTGGCCTGGGTCATACCACTTGGACACCGGAGTGCCACGTTCTGAAACCTTTCCACGAAAGATTTGACGGACTCCCCTTTTCGCTGTTTGGTAGCCAAAAGAGTGGGCATCGTGACTTTGGAGTCATCCTCGAAGAAGCGTGTTAAGAACAGCTTCTCCAAATCGCCCCAGTTCTTGATAGAACCTTCTGGGAGCTTCATAAACCATTCAATGGCCAACCCTTTCAGGGTGCCGATGAACAGGCGCGCCAGGATGGCGTCATTATCTACTACATTCCCGGTTTGGAATTTAAAGTAGTAGATGTGCTGGTTGGGTGACCCCTTCCCATCAAAGGCTTGGAGAGTTGGAGCTTTGAACTTGGGTGGGTACGGAACCAAGTCCCATTCAGCCGGGTAGGGCCGGACTACTCCTGCTTCTTGGAGGTCTTTGCGATTGGCAAGGGCCTCGAGGCGTCGCTCCAGTTGACTCATTCTTTTAGCATGAGCCTTCCCCGGATCTTGGTCGCCTTTTACTTGCGACGAGGACTTGGACGAGCTGGAAGTAGATCGCCGCGTCTCCTCAGAAGGTTCGGAAGATGAGCTTTCTCCCTTTGCCCTTTGACTTTTTAGGAGGGGACCTCCTCCTGTCTTCGAGCAGCCGTGCAATCACCTGCTTGAGGGAGTTGATAGATTCCTGCTGAGAAAGAATTATATCCATTTGTTCCTTCTGGATCTGCTCTAAACGTTTAGCCGTCTCCTCAGGAGTGCCTGTCATGTAGGCAGAGGTCTCCCTCTCGACGGAAGAGTTCGAAGCCCTTGATTCCGCTACGGCGGAGTGAGAATCATTCATTTTAATGCCATGGGCTAAGGCATTATAGTCAATTGGGGGAATGGCCCCAGTCCGGGTGCGAGTGTGTCGGTACACTCCTTCCGGTTCAGAGTCAGACTCGTCAGAGCTGACTGCAGGTTATTTTCCCTTGCTCCTGCTTGTCATATTCGCAGTGAGTTCTGGGTACTCAACGTCAGAGAAGGTTCTCCTTCTGTGGGAGCGTCTTTTTTTAGCTGACGGGGGAATCAGGGTCAGCTGTCTGACTAAAGACTGCTGGTGCACGCCTGATCCGCAACGGCACTCAGAGAGCATATGGATGAGCCGTTGGCAGCAACACGACGAAGTGGCCTGATTGGCACTTCTTTTCTTCGTCAAATAATCCCTCAAGTCCATGGGAGGGGGATTGAAAAGGTTAGCCTCGCAACGTCGAAGACGGGAGGCATTCATATGCCATACAGCCTGGACGCAGGTTTCAGGGACGCGGTTCTCGCGCTGCAGCTGTTCAGCGCGCGTCTGGCGTCTTTGTTGAGACAAGACGCGCCTGTCGCGTTGCTGCTTGGTGTGTCGGGGCAGAGACACTTGAGAGAGAGTGGGCTGCTAGGCCCCACGTCTATAGGCGCGTGCCTCTTGTGCTTGACAAGGCGCAGAGGCTTCACCTTGGTGTTTGGTGAGTTGGTCCTCAGAGGACCTAACTGAAGGAATCTCGCGTTTGGGCCGCCAAACGCGGACTTCGCGGGGCGCGAGCAAGGCGCCAGTTTGTATGCTGAGTCCAGCCTCAGTCAGACAACCAGAGGTTCCAACTTGCAGCTGGTGCGCGCGTCTCCTCTGTCGACGCTCAGCGTTCCGGTTGCGTCGCGGTGGTGGAGAGAGACCAACAACATCCTGATGCTGAATATCAGAGATTTTAACCACACGGGTCTCCTGAGAGACGCTGACGCGGGTGTTCTGTGCGACGCGGTTGATCGCAAAGGCAGTTGTGCCTGGGGTCACGCGGGCCTTCTGAGAGGCGTCGGCGCGTGCACCATGCTTGGCACAGTTAGCAGCAGGGGCGCCCGAGAGAGCCACAGATCGGGCTTCGGGGCCATTCCCTGTCGAGACCCGGCGGCAGACGCGGGTCTTTGGGCTCTTGGAGCCGGAAGAGAGAAACTCTTCGTACTTCGCCTGGTCGAACTCGACAATGAGCGATTCGACCATCTTCCCCTTACGGAGGACGTCATCCTGCGCCACGATTTCCTCATCAGTGACAAATGTAGTCCCCAGCGGAGTCGCCATCTCTTGTACGCGCCGGAAAAGAGAGAAGAGGAAATGCTGTAAAAATTTTCCTTGAATCAGATGAAAAGATTACAACAAAAACAACTTTTCCTTCCAGTTACAAGGGAGGGAGGCTGTTGAATCTTGAATCCCCCCTTTGTTTAATGCTGGGTTCTTCGTGTGGCGGTGGAGAGTGAAACTTGTTCTCCGTTGACCGGATGACCGTCGGGATCGTCAGGGATCTTCTCTTCGGCTGGTAGAAAGAGTAGCACAGCTCTTGTCTACCAAAAACTCTTAAAGAGAAGGTAGGCAAAGAGTAGCTTGTACGCAGCAAGCTTGACGAAGAGTTGAGCTCTCTCCTGTCTCTGTCTTGTCGTCTGATTGCCTTCTGCCTTCTAATTTTCTTCTGATCTCCAATTGCCCGTCGCTTGTCGATCGCCAATTGTCATTCTCCTCTGATTGCCTCGACCTCATAGCAAACGAGGCTATTTATAGAGGTCCTAGGGGGTGAACGTGCCCCCTAAAAATGCTCCACGATGAGGGGCTGACCTCCCCGCTATGTGGGCGGTGACTGGCCCCATAACCAGGGCGGTTATAACTGAGACGCGGGTTTCAGCCCACGCGCCTTGAGGTTGAGGCGCGGGTGGTTTCAGCCCACGCGCCTTGAGGTTGAGACGAGGGTGTCGAGCCCACGCGCCTTGATGCTGAGACGCGGGTGTCGAGCCCACGCGCCATGAATCTGAGACGCGGGTGTCGAGCCCACGCGCCTTGATGCTGAGACGCGGGTGTCGAGCCCACGCGCCTTGATGCTGAGACTCTGCCTTTTAATGGCTTGTCTATTAGTGATTTTTAGACAGCCTACAGACGCGGAGCTTATGCCCGCGTCCGTGTTCTTTTCATGTTAGTGTGACGCGGAATCTCACGACCGCGTCCGCGTTCTCCTCGCATCCTGACTTGAACGCGGGTCTCGAACCTCACGTTCGTGACATCTACGCAACGCGACTCCCGCGTCTGCGACCCCCGCGTCTCAATCTCAATCTCGCGCCCCCCATGTGCACACTCTCTCTCCCTGTGCACTCTCTCTTTCTCTCTCCTCTCTCTCATTCTCTTTCTCTCTCTTAATTTTCTCCTCTCAATCTATCACTCTCTTTAACGCGTTGACGCGTTCATTTCCTGGATTCCGGAGATCGGGGATTTCACTGTGTTTTCTAAAGATTTAGGCGAGTGTTCTCGCCTTCCTCTTGACTTTCCCTTTTCATCTGGTCGACTTGTATTATTCACGATTTATGCTGATTGGAACTAACACCTTCTTTGATTGTGTTCAACTATTACTTTATCACTTGCCAAGTACATGCTTGATATATTAACACTTAGCATGTTATTACTGGATACCTATCATCTCCATGCTAATACCTGACACCTGTCTATATCACTTGTCAACTGTAGTGTCATCACCTGACACCCGACTTGCTACTTGACACTTGCTTCTGATTATAACATGACTTATCACTTGTCTCCTGACATATTAATACTTGACCTGTGATTATCATATTACGGGAATACTATACTTGTTACCCTGTATTATACATATACAGTGACCTGTACTCCTGTTATACATGTACTCATGTACTCCTGAATTCCTGATCATGTCCTGCTCCTGCTATTCCTATAAATTGATATTTGCATATTAAATTATTATAAGTAGACAACTTGTACCTGGTTTGGGGGAAACTGATGGGCCCTGATTAATCATGTTTATGTTGGTCTTATCGAGCCGCGCGTGGCCACATACTTGAGGGATCACCTGGCGGCCACCAGGGATTCCGTGGGGTGTGCTGGCACCCCTACTCCTGTTTATTCCTGCCGGGTATGCACACGCCCTAGGCCTATTTCTATGGGATCTGCAATACTCTATTCCTGTTCAGGCGTGAATAAGTCCCGGTACCTAGCGGTACGTTCCGGCTCAGCACCGGATACTCCTGAACTGTTGTCCCGGGCATGTACGGGGCCCATCCGAAACATGATTCATCGAACTTTATCAGTTTCCAAATAACTTGCTCTATAAGTTGTGAGTGGAAGTATGTGGAATGGGACGCATACTGAAGCCTACAACTTAGACGGCCCCAATTATAATAAGAGGCTAATATACAATTTGTTGTGCCGTTTTGTAACTCGGGTTGTACGCGCTCAGATTACGGTAAAATGAGGTAAAAGTATATAGATGAGGGTTTCCTTATTTGGATTATTCCTTCGAGGTACTAATCTCATGGAGCCGTGACCTAAACCTGTACAATCGGATTTGCTCGTATTCGGTTTTACTTCGAATTTCCGGTTTTATGATTATTATACTATACCCGTTCATATCCTGCCTTTTCACTTGCATTCTATTCCATAAGTCTTCCCTGCTTGACATCATATGCTGTATATCTATTTGTTCCTGTATGTTGATACTCACGACACGGTTTTCAATGCATATTTATGACTTGAATTTATCGATTCACATGCTTACCCATACTCGCCATCTGGCTTTCGCATCACCACTCGCCGGGGAGTTCTGACTCCTCTGGATCCTCATGTCCAGGTCTTGGAGCTTGGAGCGTGTGGATTCTCCCAGTTGCTGATCAGAGTGGCGCAGCGATAGCGTGGATCTCTAGCAGACCGTTCAGAGCCGCATCCTTCCAGACCCCCCTGTTCGGCTCTAGAGTTTTCCTGTTATGACTCTGAGCTCCATTTGTACTATTCATACTTGTACATATCTTTGTAATCTCGCAATTGCGCATATCAGTGATGTAATATTCATGTAATATTGGATCACCTCTGGTGATAACTTTGTAATTGTACTCATGTGTTGGAATGTATAATGCACCACTTGCTTCCGTACTCTGATTCTTACCTGTACTGATGCTTAGCGTATATACGTGAGGGTATTTCGGACCTGCGTATATACGTTGCAGTAACGTCTCCGTACCCGCAAGATCGGGGCGTTACAGGGTGGTATCAGAGCCTAGGCTCTCGCATCCTCAGTACGTCAAGACGGCAAATTAATGGTAAAGAAATTTGCAACTGGAATGCATGAGTCCTGGTTATACACTCCAACTACAAGTACAGAGTTGTCTATTCTTGATCATCCTTTCTTCGATTCCTAATCCCTTCCATCTTTCCCCTATTTTGGTTTTTCGAAGCCTTTATACCAACTTAAGATATGGATATACTAGAAAGGTAGCGGCTGGCAATGAATGAAGCTATTATATGATCTCTTCGGCCAACTCTATGAAGCTCGAATATTCTCAGGATTAATCCCGATCGGGTTATCTTTCAGAAGTCAATAGTCGTGATTCTCTCCGGGTATTCTATATTCTCGGTTGTATCTTTCAGCGTGATTGATGCCTGGTATTCGGAATTCTCAATTATCGGTCTTCTTTATTATGCTCAGTACTATCAGGTTTTCTTTATCTTCGGTATTCTGGCTTATTCTCAGAGCGCTATCAAGTATGCAGTACAACTAGAATTCTATTGCTAAGCAGTGTTATCAGATCAGTATTATTAGGCATCGTTCAAAGATTTATGCAGCAGGAAGTGCAGAAGATGTCAATATTCAGATTATTATGCAGTCGACTTGAGAGCCCTACCCGCAGTGATTCATATCTTGATTGGTATAATTCCCGTCCATGTCCCCTTTGTGTTCATTTTACCCCTTATTGAAATTGTGAGGACGCAATTTTTTGTAAGGTGGATGGAATGTAACACCCCACTCCCCGAATACGTACTTAGTTGCGTATTCATATTTTCTGGTTGTATTTTTTGATTTACTTCTGTATTTGTTTTGTATTATGAGTTATTTATATGATCGTTTTGCCTTGGATCTGGATTCGTGAACTCGGAGTCAGCCCTAGTCTGAACCGGTAACCCGATCCTAGAGTATTACTCGATTTAGTCTTTCTGGTATTCAAATTTGATCGATTTCAGTTTCAAACATCATTTTCTAATATTTTAGATTTTCTATGATTTTCTGAAATTTTCCTGAATTAAGTTGAAAATCTTCAAACCGGTGTCGACCAATGCCACTGACCGATTCTCAGATTTTTAATTTACAAACGGAGTTGAATTTTAAGAAACGGCTTTCCTGTAACTTCTTAAAATCACATTTTCTATCTAAATACTTTTTCTGAGAATTTTCTGAATTTATCGAAATTCCACTGGATTTGGTGTCGGCCAGTCTCACTGGTTGATTCCAGGAATTTTATTTTATAAATGGAATCAAATTTCTAGATTCCGCTTTCATATTCTTCTTAGAATTATAATTTCTCCTTTCAGACTTTTTCTGAGAATTTTCAGAATTTATCAAAAATCTGGCAACTCGGTGTAGACCGATATTGACGGTTGACTTCAGGATTTTTATTTTTAAAATGGAATTGAATTTCTAAAAACTTATTTCACCAAAAATCTTTATATAATATTTATTATTTTTGAGAATTTTTGAGAAGCTTTCCAAGCTACTTTATTTTTGGACTTTTCCGGAGTTTTCGGTGTTTTCCCCGATACCGGAATTTATCCAAATATTTTATTTCCTCTTTTTCTATTTTCTCTCTCCTCGCTAGACGCGAGTTCCACCTAACTCAGATTCAATCTTTAATGCAGTGATCCTCTCCATACTGCATTTAATGCAATTCAGATCAACTCCCATCAAGTCATTATGACTTTCTCTCTCCTCTGTTAAATCGCAGCTTTCGCATTTTCTTCTGGACGCGGATTTAATTTCCGCGTTGGCTCCTTATTTGCCTAGACGCAGCTTTGGTGTCATGGGGACGCAACATTCTTTGAATGAAACGCAAGTTTCATTTAAAAGATGGAAATGGCACATTATAATATTCATTTCATTTCCATTATATAACCACCCCACTTCCTTCCTCTCTCTTATTCATTTTTCCTTCATCTCCTTCCCTGCAAACGTCCAGAACCCAAAAATGGCCACCTTTCCTTTCCTTTGGCCAACCATTCTCTTCACCTCCTCCATTTTCTCCACCACCAATTCCTCCACCTCTTTCTCCTCCATCTCCTCCTTCATTTCAACAACAACAACAACCACAACACCACCTCCACCATCTTCTTCTTCCTCTTCTTTTCCACCAAATAACTCATTTCCACCACCACCTTCTCCACCATCTCCATCACCACATACTCCACCTTGTCCACCAACGACCATGTCATCTTCCTCTCCTCGTCGTGCTCTTTCCGATGACCTATAGCTTCGCTCTCCGAAACCCCTTTTGCAAAATCCCATTTTTACAATTTGAACTACACTTGCACCACCATCTATGGCTTGGGCTTGGAGCCTTGGCCGCCTTCTCCAGCCATCTCCGCCGCCGCCGGCGACCACCGGCCATGACCGGCTACCACCCCCTTCTCTTCTTTCCTTTTCTTCTTTCTTTCTTTTTCCTTCTTTCTTTCTTTCTTTCCTTTCTTTTTCCTTTCCTTTTTCCTTTTCCTTCTCTTCTCTGTTTTTCTCCCCACATGCGTCTCTCTCCCTGTCAAAACCTGCGTCTTACTCTTTCCCTGCGTCCCACTCTCCCTCTTTCCATGTCTCTCTCTTTCTCTCTGTTGATTGCTAGACGCAGCTCACTCCCGCGTCCAAACAATTCCTTAACGCGATCCACGCGTTCTTGTATCGACGCGACGCGGAGCCCATGCCCGCGTCTGTGTCCTTCTCGTGTCAACACGACGCGGAGCTTATGCCCGCGTCCGTGTTCTTTTCATGTTAGCGTGACGCGAAATCTCAAGACCGCGTCCGCATTCTCCTCGCATCCTGACTTGAACGCGGGTCTCGAACCTCGCGTTCGTGACATCTACGCAACGCGACTCCCGCGTCTGCGACCCCCGCGTCTCAATCTCAATCTCGCGCCCCCCATGTGCACACTCTCTCCCCTATGCACTCTCTCTTTCTCTCTCCTCTCTCTCATTCTCTTTCTCTCTCTTGATTTTCTCCTCTCTATCTATCACTCTCTTTAACGCGTTGACGCGTTCATTTCCTGGATTCCGGAGATCGGGGATTTCACTGTGTTTTCTAAAGATTTAGGCGAGTGTTCTCGCCTTCCTCTTGACTTTCCCTTTTCATCTGGTCGACTTGTATTATTCACGATTTATGCTGATTGGAACTAACACCTTCTTTGATTGTGTTCAACTATTACTTTATCACCTGCCAAGTACATGCTTGATATATTAACACTTGGCATGTTATTACTGGATACCTATCATCTCCATGCTAATACCTGACACCTGTCTATATCACTTGTCAACTGTAGTGTCATCACCTGACACCCGACTTGCTAATTGACACTTGCTTCTGATTATAACATGACTTATCACTTGTCTCCTGACATATTAATACTTGACCTGTGATTATCATATTTACGGGAATACTATACTTGTTACCCTGTATTATACATATACAGTGACCTGTACTCCTGTTATACATGTACTCATGTACTCCTGAATTCCTGATCATGTCCTGCTCCTGCTATTCCTGTAAATTGATATTTGCATATTAAATTATTATAAGTAGACAACTTGTACCTGGTTTGGGGGAAACTGTTGGGCCCTGATTGATCATGTTTATGGTGGTCTTATCGAGCCGCGCGTGGCCACATACTTGAGGGATCACCTGGCGGCCACCAGGGATTCCGTGGGGTGTGCTGGCACCCCTACTCCTGTTTATTCCTGCCGGGTATGCACACGCCCTAGGCCTATTTCTATGGGATCTGCAATACTCTATTCATGTTCGGGCGTGAATAAGTCCCGGTACCTAGCGGTACGTTCCGGCTCAGCACTGGATACTCCTGAACCATTGTCCCGGGCATGCACGGGGCCCATCCGAAACATGATTCATCGAACTTTATCAGTTTCCAAATAACTTACTCTATAAGTTGTGAGTGGAAGTATGTGGAATGGGACGCATACTGAAGCCTACAACTTAGACGGCCCCAATTATAATAAGAGGCTAATATACAATTTGTTGTGCCATTTTGTAACTCGGGTTGTACGCGCTCAGATTACGGTAACATGAGGTAAAAGTATATAGATGAGGGTTTCCTTGTTTGGATTATTCCTTCGAGGTACTAATCTCATGGAGCCGTGACCTAAACCTGTACAATCGGATTTGCTCGTATTCGGTTTTACTTCGGATTTCCGGTTTTATGATTATTATACTATACCCGTTCATATCCTGCCTTTTCACTTGCGTTATATTCCACAAGTCTTCCCTACTTGACATCATATGCTGTATATCTATTTGTTCCTGTATGCTGATACTCATGACACGATTTTCAATGCATATTTATGACTTGAATTTATCGATTCACATGCTTACCCATACTCGCCATCTGGCTTTCGCATCACCACTCGCCGGGGAGTTCTGACTCCTCTGGATCCTCATGTCCAGGTCTTGGAGTTTGGAGCGTGTGGATTCTCTCAGTTGCTGATCAGAGTGGCGCAGCGATAGCGTGGATCTCTAGCAGACCGTTCAGAGCCGCATCCTTCCAGACCCCCTTGTTCGGCTCTAGAGTTTTCCTGTTATGACTCTGAGCTCCATTTGTACTATTCATACTTGTACATATCTTTGTAATCTCGCAACTGCGCATATCAGTGATATAATATTCATGTAATATTGGATCACCTCTGGTGATAACTTTGTAATTGTACTCATGTGTTGGAATGTATAATGCACCACTTGCTTCCGTACTCTGATTCTTGCCTGTACTGATGCTTAGCGTATATACGTGAGGGTATTTCGGACCTGCGTATATACGTTGCAGTAACGTCTCCGTACCCGCAGGATCGGGCGTTACAGAATATAAAGCCTGAGGTAGACTTTTTGCTATCTGGGCAACCAGCAAAATCTGAATCCGAATAACCGATCACCTCTAACTGATCTGATCTCCTATATGTGAGCATATGATCCTTCGTCCCTTGAAGATACCGCATCACTTTCTTTGCCAATTTCCAATGTTCCATTCCTGGATTACTCTGGTATCTTTCTAACATTCCAACTGCAAAACTGATATCTGGCCTGGTACAAGTATGTGCATACATCAAGCTCCCAACTGCTGACGCATATGGAACTTTCTGCATTTGTTTCTTTTCTAAGTCATTTCTAGGACACTGACTCCCACTTAATTTGTCACCCTTCATGATGGGTGCACAACTGGCTGAACATAGTTCCATGTGAAATCTTTCCAAGACTCGATTGATATAACCTTTCTGAGACAGTCCTAACAATCCTCGAGATCTACCCCTGAAGATCTCTATGCCAATGACATAAGCTGCCTCACCCATATCAACCATCTTAAAGTTCTTGGTAAGATAGTCTTTAGTTTCATACAATAAACCAATACCACTACTGGCTAACAAAATATCATCCACATACAGAACCAAAAAGATAAACTTGCTCCCACTGATCTTCAGATATATACACTAATCAACAGTGTTTTCTTTAAATCCGAATGAGGTAATGGTATCATTAAACGTTATATACCATTGCCTGGAAGCTTGTTTCAGTCCGTAGATGGATTTCTTTAATTTGCAAGCCTAGTGTTCTTTTCCTTTCTTTGCGAATCCTTCAGGTTGCTCCATGTATATTTCCTCATCCAAATTTCCATTCAGAAAAGTTGTTTTCACATCCATTTGATGTAACTCTAAGTCATAATGAGCTACAAGGGCCATAATGATTCTAAAAGCGTCCTTCTTTGATACTGGAGAGAAGGTTTCTCTATAATCAATGCCTTCTTTCTGAGTGAAACCTTTAACCACAAGTCTGGCCTTATATCGTTCGATATTGCCTTTGGCGTCGCGCTTGGTCTTAAAGACCCACTTACACCCGACTTTCTTACGGTTACTAGGCAATTCGACGAGATCCCAGACTTTGTTTTGGTCCATAGATTTCAACTCCTCATTCATAGCATCAATCCATTTGCTAGAATCATTACTTTCAATGGCTTGTGAAAATGAAACTGGATCTTTATTAATCCCAATATTGAAATCAGATTCCTGTAGATACACCACATAATCATCTGAAATGGCAGATCTTCTTTCCCTCTGAGATCTCCTCAAAGCTGCCGGTTGTGGTGGTTCTACAACATTTTCAGTGGCGATATCCTCATGAAGTGGTGAACCATTTTCATTATGTTGTTCTGGTGACTCAGCTTGATGATCAAGCTGAGGGACAACAATTTCTCTTGAAAGAAAGGGTATTGGGATATTTACCCTTATCACCTCAAGATCCACCTTTCTTGGTTCATCACTCCCACTAATTTCGCCATTCTCAAGGAATCTGGCATTACCAGTTTCAACAATTCTGGTACTATGGTTAGGACAATAGAATTTGTACCCTTTAGACTTATCTGGATAACCATAAAATATCCAGATATTGTCCTGGAGTCTAATTTCTTTTCATGTGGATTATATATTCTAGCCTCTGCTGGACAACCCCAAACATGTAAATGTCTCAAACTAGGTTTCCTACCAGTCCACAACTCGAAAGGAGTTGTTGAGACTGCCTTACTAGGAACCCTGTTCAAGATATACATAGCAGTCTTTAAGGCTTCATTCCACAATGAATTAGGTACATTAGAGAAGCTCATCATGCTCCTAACCATATCCATAAGTGTCCGGTTTCGCCTTTCAGCAACTCCATTCTGCTGAGGCGTACCTGGCATTGTGTATTGAGCACAAATGCCATGCTTTTCTAGAAATTTGGCAAATTGGCAAGGATTTTGTCCTGACTCATCGTATCTTCCATAATACTCACCACCTCGATCTGATCTCATGATTTTAACTTTTCTATCTAATTGTCTCTCGACCTCTGTAATGAACACCTCAAGGATGTCAACAGCCTGAGACTTTTCATGAATTAGATATACATAACCATAACGAGACAGATCGTCTATAAAGGTGATGAAGTATCTCTCTCCCGTAAAACATGGAATAGAGAGTGGTCCGCAAATGTCTGTATGAATTATCTCAAGAAGCTCTTTGCTTCTTGTGGCACCTTTCTTGGTGTGTTTGGTTTGCTTTCCTTTTATGCAATCCACACACAATCCAAAATCAGTGAAGTTTAGGTTATCCAAAATTCCATTCTTCACTAATCTTACAATTCTATCCCTGGAGATATGCCCCAGTCGTCTATGCCACAAGATAGAAGATTTTTCATCAATTAAGCCACGTTTAGAACCAACATTCGAATGCAGGGTTAAAAGAGATTGTGCAAACTCATAATTCAAGGAAATTTTATACAAACCATCACATAAATTCCATGTCCAACCGAAATTGAATTAAACATCAAATTGAGTTTTCCACAACTAAATAAAACTGAATATCCAACAACATCTAATTTGGATAAAGACATTAAATTCCTAGAAATCGAAGGTACATAAAAAGTGTCTACAAGATCCATCTGATGACCCGTCTCTAAGAGTAGTCGATAAGTTCCAACAGTCTCGACCTCCACTTTGAGACGGTTCCCCATAAAGACAAATCTTTCACTTTCCTTCGGTTTCCTGGTTGTAAGGAATCTCTGCATTGAATTAGTTATGTGAGTTGTGGCTCCAGAGTCAATCCACCAAGTATTAGAAGGAACTTCAGCAAGATTTGATTCATAACATACAAAAGAAAGATTCATACCTTTCTTTTCGAACCAAGCCTTTCTCTTGTTGCAATCCTTCTTCACATGTCCTTTTCTGCCATAAAAGTAGCATTTGACAGTGAAACTCTTTCCATGACCCTGGCTACTTTCCCCAGGTTCATTCCCTTTCTTTGGTGAAAACCTCTTACCTCTTCCATATTTTCCCTTCTTATGTATAGCTCCTTGAGTTACTGCCAACACCGAGTGATGTCCTTCTTGCCTCAGTCTCACTTCCTCTTGAATGCACATATTAGTCAGTTCATTCAGATTCTACTTATCCTTATGAGTATTATAGTGAATCTTGAATGGTCCGAATTGAAGAGGAAGTGAGTTAAGGATGAACTGTACCAAGAAGGATTCATTTACTTTCATTCCCAGTGTTCCTAACTTCGCAGCTTTATCAGTCATATTGAGGATATGTTGTTGGACTCCTCTACTACCATCATATTTCATGGTAGTTAACTCAGCCATAAGAGTGCCAGCCAATGACTTATCAGCAGATTTAAACCGATCTTTTACAGCAGTTAAAAGTTCTGAAGCGTTAGCAGTCTGAGGGAGTGAAGTTTTGATATTGTTAGCAATGGTCATCTTAATGAACATAAGACTGAGTCTGTTCACCTTTCCTAGGCTTTAGCATGGCTAACCTGATCTGCTGTACTTTCAGCAGTGACTTCCTCAGGTTTCTCAACTAGAAGAGCCAGGTCAAGATCCAGTACACCCAGTGTGAATTGGACATGTTCAAACCATTCAGAAAATTTTGTACCATCCAGGGCTGGAATGCTAGATGCATGAGAGTGTAGGGAAGTGGGAACGTTCACTGAAACAAAATAAGACAATGCTCACATTAAGGCCTCGAATCAATACAAAACATTAAACTTTATGAAGATGAACTATTGATATCACTTTGATTTCTCCTTTGGACGAAACCTAAGCATATCCAGCATTCACTCTACAGGTGAGACCTTTTATCACCTATGTAGGTCTAATATAATTTATGCCACTTAGACAGTAAGTCATGTTACCTTTGGGTATCCAATTCTACACCACTAATTTGCATAAATTACACTACCCTACCCGGTTCGTAATTATTTGAAAGAGACTTTCCTTTGGGCGAGTCTCAATCTCCTAACTAGAACTGCCACCGAGAATATTATTGACTTTAATGTCACCCTTATTGACAAATCTTTTATGTAGTTGTATATTCATAAGGCTCACTAATGTAGGTCACTTTGGCAACTACTAAATCAATAAACCGTATGAATATAAAACTAACCAACAATATTCTCTAACCTTTTATTTGAGTTATTCTATAATACTCCAATATTGTCACTTGACCAATTCAATCAATATTAACACAATAACATTATATGTGTAACATACATTTATGATTGAACTAAACAACATTAGTCGACTGGTCAAGGTAGACAAGTCGACTAGGAACAAGTCAAGTCGACTATAAAGGAAGTCCCAGTCGATTAGGGTCAAGTCAAGTCGACTATAAAGTAAAGGTTTAGTCGACTAGGCAGAAAAACAGAGAACCATACAGCTTCAGGGCAATTTATTAGTCGACTAGGGCAAGGGGTTTAGTCGACTATACTAATTATTAGTCGACTAATAATTATTATCAAGTCGACTCCTGTAGAGATACAGAGAGTCATTATTATTCTGGGAGGAGACCTAGTCGACTAGTATTGAGGGCAAGTCGACTAGCAGTCGATGAAACAGAACACTTACAACTGTTAATCGACTGAAGCCATAAAAATCAAAATTAGGGTTTCTGTTCAACCAAAATTAATTTTGATCCAAGGATATGCACAATTAGAGGAATATTCATATTGATAGAATTTTGAAGGAAAGCTACTAAATCCTCTTTAAAAATTCTACAATTGAATGATCAAAATTTGCTTTTGAAACAGTTAATCATAAAACCCTAATTTGTCCATAATCAGTATTCTGAGATGTATAGATTCTTAACCATGCTCTGATACCAAATGTTAGATTAAAAACTTAAAGAACTTCATGATAATGAAATCATTTATCAAGGATCTAGAATCCATACATCTCAAGAACAAATATACATATAAATACATACCTGAAGCCATATGAAGGATTGATGAAGGTGGATTGATGAAGATCTCAGTCTCTTTCTTTTCTCCTTGCAAAAACCCTAATCTGTAAACACCTTTCTTCTCTCTGTCTCCTTTTCTTTGCACAAACCCAAAACTGAAAAAAATGATGGATGCACAAAGGGGGGGTTTGTTTTCCTATAATGGAGGAGAGAAGAGGGTCTACGTATTGCAAATAACCATATGGAGAAAACCACCCATCGTGGCCCTTAATCTCCCATATCATTATTAAACTTATACAAATGTAACCTTTATATTTGGGCATACATAAATATCAGTTAGGCTATGATTATGGAATCCAATTAACAATAAAAGGTTAGTAGGCCACTTAATGTGAGACTAACAAAGACTACACATAGCCGCCGTGAATATGTTTGGATTTCGGTGACTCACTGTTGAAATTGAAAGGATCTATTTTTTATATCTTTGTATCCGTCACATTTGAGAGTGTTTCGTTAAATACTTATTAATGAAACACTGGGAACTTTTAGACCTCACGTTTTTTCTCAAAAAAAAAAAATAGAGCCAAAAGAAATACGGTGGCAGAATTTATTAGTACACGGTCTTTTTTTTGGATATCACACTGAATCTGGATAAGCCTCATCTCAGCGAGTGATACAACTTGGATCAGCTTAGATCTCAGCTCTGCAAAGCTAGATATAGCCATTTTTTTTCACTGTCAGCTTAGTCTAGTCCTTTGCATGGAGCCATTGCAGTAACCAGAACTGAGGGGATGAGAGCGGGGGGGGGGGGGGGGGGGGGGGGGGGGGGGGGGGGGGGGGGGGGG